>PVJO010002239.1:0-106876 GCA_004026905.1 Hystrix cristata | reverse complement strand
TCACTACCCTCCAGCCATGCTACTGTGTGGTCTTGAGTAAACATTGGGTCTAATTAGCAATAAAATTATAACAATATTATTAAAACAGGAGCAAAATTTATTAACTGTCATCAAGATTATGTAGAGATAAGGCCATTGTTAAAAACAATTTCATTAAAATTAAAGACTAAATTTGAAAACAATGCATGTGAAAGACTTATCACATACAAATGTACTAAAAAAGACAAAGAAAGAAAATGCTAATCACCATGAAATGTGTTAGTCATATTTCTATTACTATAACAAATTACCTGAGAAAACTTAAATGAAGAAAGGTTTAGCTTGGCTCACAGTTTTGGAGGTTTTAGTCCATTGATCTGTTGTCTTTAGGCCTGTGACAAGGGGGCACATCAAAGTGGGAATGTGTGATAAAGGAAGCTCACCTCAGGACCCAAAGGAAAAGACAGAAAGAAAGGAGTGGGGTCCCAATATCCCCAACTACTGGAAAACCTCCTGTTAGGTTCTACCTCTCCAAATTTTCACTACCTCCCAGTAGCACCAGGCTCTGGAGACCAAACCTTTGAAGGGTACTTATCTAAATCTTCAGCACAGAAAATTTCATTCAATATTTTCACAAGGATGGAAGATTTAATATGTAAAACAGAAATAGTTACTTAAATGGTGATACCTTCAAACAAGCAAGTGAGCTATAGCTTAGACAGAAGAGAAGAATTCATTGAATGTGAAATACTCAAATAATACCCGTAAAATGAAGGACTATGAGCCTTTAACTAGAACTAAGAAAGAGATCTAGGAATCCCTTCACATTTCTCCCTAAACACATGGTGTGATCAAATAACATAGAGAATGTTTACTTTTTTAAAAAAGTATATTACATAAAAAGACACACTTCCATTAGTCTCCCTCAAAACATTCCTCCTCACTTGAAACACATTTATCCCATCATGGTTCCTACTCTCTGAAGCAGTTCTGGAGGTTTTCTTTCACAATTATCTTTAGTTGTGCTGTCATGGCTGACTTTCTATTCCAAATGTATTCAAAATGTTTATTTTTCATGGTCATTTTTACTTTGGGGAAGAGATAGAAGTTGTACAGTGCCAGATCTGGTGAATACGGTAGATGATGACACGCCATGTTTTTACTTGACAGAAATGGCTTTAAAGTGCTTTTTTTTTTTCTTTCCAAATTTAGACATTCACTCTATCTTTCAATCACCTTTCTATAAGATGCTATTATGCTGTCATGGCAAAAGAAGCCATAAAATACCACATATTAATTGTGAAAATGTCATTCAAAACAACAGAGGACAGTCATCACAATACTGTATGCAGGACCAACGGTCAGTGTCCTTCTAGAAAGAAAGGAAATTAGGAGGGTCTCAGGGATTTTGAGGCCTAAGAAAATAAACTTTAGAAAGCAGGATTCTTTCCCACAGGTTCAAAATTAAAATAATAATAAATATACTATGTGTTTACTGTGAGCCAGGCAGTATGTTAAATTCCTTAGATATGTTAGTATTCCATTCAGTCTTCCCATCTAGCCTAACAGGGAGGGATTTCACCCCCTCATTACAAATCAGGAAATGAGTTTCAAAGCTTGAGCTCACACAGCTGCTGAGAGCAGAATAGGGACCTAATACAGGACTGGTCGACTACAAAGCACATTCTCTTCATTATTAGAGTTTTTACCCTGATCCGCACGGACTTTCATATTGCATATTAGACTTTGGGGTACACTTGCTGAAATTCAAAGAGGAAAACCCAGGGCCAAATAGTCTGGTCCACAGCAACACCAGGAAAATACCCTTCCCTGGAAGCAGGACAGGATGAAGGAGGCAGCCATTCATCCCACTCACCAGCGTTTACTGAGGTCCTGCTCCATGCCACTGTGCTAGCTGGCATCGAATGTGAAGTTCAGAGTGGATTTCTAGGGACAGAAGGGGATGCATGAAGTGGGAATTTTCTGCTTTCTTGGATCAAATGCATGAAGGGCGAGCGCGCTTTGAAGAGAGAATCCTTTCTTTGCATTGGCATACTAAGCCTAATGAACCACAAATTTCATCTACCTTCTGTCAAAATTGAACCCACATACATTTCACTAGATGGAATGCTTGAACTACGAGTATGGTCTCTGAACACTTGAAGAAAATAGCACTAGGTCATAATTTTGGAATGGTGAGACACAGCCTGCACTTTAAGTATAAAATCTGCTAAGATTTCTTGTATAGGAATATTCTTAGTGAGCAGGGAAATAATTTCAGAGCAGGTGCGTTTTCTACTGTGACTGATATTTGTAGTGGTTCTTAAGCTTTTCCTTCGTGTTTCTCCATTTCCCCCCCCCATAATGTTGGCTTTAAGAGTTTTGTTACACGCCCTTAATAGAACTTGAGAGAGAATAATACGGATTTTTTAAGACTTTGTGGAAAAAGTATTCTACAGTACTGAACATAGTCTTAGAAGTACTATATTCCATATGCACAAACAACATCATAATCCATAGGATATTTTCTATAATGAAGTCTTATCTTGTGAAGTATGGAGAAGTTAATTCCACGGGTTGATCCTAGCTAACAAAATTTCCCAACATGGAAATTTCGTGTTTGTACAATGAGGTTGCTTGAAAAATAATACCTTTACATTTCCCAACAATAAAAAGCCTACGTGTAGAACAACAGGCTCCCAAGAGACAGCAGTGGCCCCTGTCCCTGGGAAGGCTGGACACAGGAGAAAGGGTGCAACTTCATTGCACGTGAGCATGACCTAGTGGCCGGTTCACTGAGCGGCATTTATGGCAGTCAAAGAAAGGGCTACTTGTCTGTTTCCCAAGTGTCAGGGTAAGCGATGTGTATGCAGCTGGTGTTCATGGGGAAGTAAAGAGCAGAAAGGAATAGCATCCTGGACAGAAAGTGTCAATAAGGGAAGGACATTCCCAACCTCCTCAGCAGTTGGGACTCCCCGCTGCCTTCCTGAGCCTGGACTCATCAAAACCACTTCTTTGCAGAAGTAAACAGAATGTTCTTACTGATTCTTCACAAGGAACCAAAAATGATAAACTTTGCCTCCTACTGGCTCCCGAATCACTGCCGAAGTTTATTTAGACTGCGAGACACTTACCAGAGCTTGTCATAAATGCTTCCTTGGGGGATCACTGGTCAGCACGCAGTTCCATTGCTAAACAACATATTGTAAGTGGGATGCATCAGCCCCAGTGAGAACGCGACGATGCTATGTTATATTTTGCAACCGAACACATACATGCATGCCAGAGCATTTCTATATTCCTTTGATATCACGGTATTTGGTGCATGTCAACATCTTTTACTAAAGTTGACTATGCTGCAAATTATCTGAAACATTTTTGGTAAATTCTCATTTGTAAATTCATCTTAAACACATGGCTACTGAAAGGACAGTTAATGTATGGTTCTCAACAGATTTTATGGAACTGGATATTCTGTATCCAGAATTATGAATTTAATCCATTTTCCTATATTTGGTCTTGGCAATTTTCAGGTAGAAAAATAAGGCCATAGTTGCTAAAGCCACACTGCTGCTTAAATAAACAAACACGAAAAAGCAAGCCTCAAACGTTCAATGTGAACATTCTATCACATAAATTTGCATGGTATCTTCACAGGCTTGTGTGTGTAAATTTAACTCTTGAACAATATTGCAGGTAGGTTCAGTATCAAGCAGTAAACCATGAATTGCTAAGAACTTTTTTAGATCACATTTTGGACTAGAAGTGAAAGCAGCAGTATTGAAAATGCCCATGACATAGTATGATTTAACCAAAAGAGGTCTGACTCCATGTGTGGAGACCTGGGTTCTACTTTCCAAATAGTTACTGAGTTTCCTCTAGTTCATGTTTCCAGACATTTGAGGGAGGCAGGAGGTGTATTAATCAGGACCGTGTTAGTTAGGACTACTTAGGCTGCAAGTGCAGAATCATTCAGCCCATAGTAACCTGAAAGAGAAGGGCTTTTCTGACCTAGAGAGTATGAGAAACACGGCCGGGGTAGGCCTTGGGTTGGCCTCATGCTCCACACCAGTGACACCTCTGGGGACCCGAATCGTTCCATCTGTCCCCTTACAGTCAGCATCTTCCTCAGCCTATCCGCCTCATGGCCACAAAATGGCTACCCACATTTGAGGATGCACATTCAAAAACGATGCCCCTGTCTCACATTTCAACCAGATTATTGCCATTCTTACTCTCACTGACTGATGGGGTCTGCTACCCAGAAGTCCCTCAAGCTGTGCAAGTGGTGTAGTAATCCCTAAAAATCTGCCACTTTTGAGGAGAGAGAAAAGAAAATATGCATGCTAAGCAGAAAAAGTTATCTGTTCATTTGTTTTTCTAATTTTGACCTTCTAATTTGACTCTTCTAATTTGCTTGGGTCTCATTCAGTTTATACATTTAGGCAACAAGCATTTATTTAGAATTAAATCATGGGTTCTGCTCCACTCCAAAAAGATTTTAGACTGATCAAAAGGAAAACAAGAGAAACAATTCTTTCAGTAATGAGAGAAGAGATATGTGAAAATAAATACCTCAGAATCAAATAGACATGGGAAAGATATGGTGTGGAAAATGGGGGCGAGGTACATGGAGAATGCGGCCAAAGCACAAGGCTGAATGGGAAAAGGGGGCAAAGAAGAAGCACAGGAGTTCAGATCATATGAGATTATGCTATTTGGATCATATTGTGAAGAGCTTTGTTTAATAGTCTGGGGAGATTGAAGTTGGTCTGTGCAAATGAGGTATAAATACATTCTGATCCGTTTGGAGAAAAGCACCTCATGGAAAAGTGCAAAGAAAAGACTTATTAACTAAATGTATAGTTGAACAGTACAAAGAAAAGACTGGGTCCAGAACAAAATAGGGATTAGAGACAACAGACTGCTGGGGTAGTCCAAGGGCACTACACCAAGATAATCACCTAGAAAAATAGCTCAGGACGAAAGCTTGGGTAGATCGCCTAGGTTTAAAGAATAATGACTCATAAATACAAGATTTGATTCCATTTGATTTGATTTGATTTGACTTAATTTGACTTGCCTATAAGGTTGAAGTTGCTAATTCTTTAGGGATTTTCTTTGGTGGTTTTTGTTTTTTGTTGTTTGTCTGAGGTACTAGAGATTGAACTCATGGCATTTACACTAAGCTGCATCCCCAGCTCTTTTTGTTTTTTGAGATAGAGTCTCCCTAAGTCACTAAGTCGCCCAGCCTTGGGCTCCAACTTGCCATCCTCCTACCAGAGTCCTGATTCCTTGTTGATAATTAAGTAAAACTAACAATCCACTCCTGGGGAATGAAACATGAAATTTCCAAGAAAAGGTACTTTAGCGATCCATTTATTTCTTCTCAAGTAAAAATCTCCTTTAGCTTTTGGAATCAACAGTGGCTCCAAATTAAGATTCTGAGCAAGTAAGGTGGCTAGATGTGAGCACCTTCAGATATGGACCAACAGCCAGACACAGATGCATATGAACCAAATAAATATGTACTTTCTTTATATGCAGATGAGCTAAGACTGGCAGTTTGTAGAAATGCTGGACGATCTGACTTTGAATTGGAGAAGTTCCTGGAAATTCATTCTGATTGGTAGCCACCACCAAGACAGGAATTCTTAGACATGGAAACCCACATGAATGGGGCAAGCACTTGCAGAACTATATAAAACTAGACATCCGTATCTTGTGTGGGACTCTGCAAGCCTGCAAGCCTCTGGGCCTTGCATTTTTCTCCTGTGCCTTTCAAAGCACCTAGTGAATATAATTCAGGAAAAGAAAAGACCAAGGTCAAAACAAAATTCCAAAGTAGCTGTGCAGCCCTGGGAGCCCCAAGAATTCAGCATGATTCTAGTATAGTTCAGAGATTCTTTGAGGGTCATGGGACTGGGAAATTTAGAACCACTATAAAGAGAACCCAGTGGTCTGGTCCACTGACCCTCAGACCCTGAGGCAGGCCCACAGATTAGCTCAGCATCGAAATGTCCTTTCTGTATTACTAGATGTCATTTTCATGCCTCAGTTTGAGGTACAAGGAAAGGCACTGAGTTATGGCTGCTTTCTAAAACAGAGACCTAGTTAACTGGCCGCCTAATTCTCCATTAAGAATGCACATATCCACTTCCAAGTGGGAAGATGTGTGGAAACGTAAAACAAAGACCAACTCGATGTTTGCAAAGCCAAGGGCCAACTTTGAGCTTCATTTTCTAGAAAATTATTCAGCCATGTACATCAGCTGGGATTTGAAAGCCAAGCAAGTACTAAAGAAAAAAAGGGAAGAATTTTAAAAGAGAAACAACCACAACAGGACAAATAATCCTGACTCACAAATGAGAACACTCCCATCGGCAGAGACACAGAGGTAATATTTTCGCTAGGAGGAAGAGTCCCAGAAAAATGCGTTCTCCAATATCAGACACAACTAGGTCTTTCCTTCCATATAAGACATGAATGTCTCCTTTTTCCACTTCATCTTCTTCAGTTATCCAAATAAAATTTTAGCAGCAGAAAAAATAATGAACTTAGTCTGTTTAGGTCCAATATTTCCTCGTTAAAGTACTAACTCCATGTCAGTAGTCAAACAGGGCATATTTCCTTGTCTTTTCTCACCTTTAGAATTCCAATGTCACCAAATAACTAAACATATGCTATTTAATTTTATCCCTGTGCAAGAAGCAGACACTTTGAGAGCACATTAATTTCATCCTGAGACTTTGGGAGACTTTGTATAGCAGAGAGGGAGACTGCCGTTTAAAATGTTCTTTTATTAAAGTTGTTTTTTTTTTTTTTAATGTGTGTCAGAACACTTCAACTTCAACCACTTTGCTAAGAGGCTGTTGTTTTAGTTCACAGTGTACATTCAGGAGAGGATCACCATGTGTGAACTAATATTTGCTTAACTGTCTTCATTTCCCCAGTGCCCTGCAATTCAAGTGCTCAGTATCCCTTTCTTTAGTAGCCACGGTGGTAAGTGAAGAAAAATTGTGTTGTTCCTAAGTACAGCATATGCCAAGAAGCCTAGTATTTGGCGTAGTCTTTCTCCCAGCCATGTGTTAAATGATACCTTGACTTTCATCATTAAGTGAGGCCATGAGGGGCAGGCAGGGAAGGATAGAGGGTGGCCTGGGAGGTTGGCTAAGGTGAGATCTCTGCCTCCAGGTGTTTCACCACAGCCCAGAATTTAAAGTATTTCTCCTCCTTATGTAACAGTTTTGAAAAGAAATGAGTGCTGCCCTGGGGAGTTGTATTAAAGTGTTGTAAATTTAAATAGAGAAAGAACACCAATAAGGGAGGGCGAGAAAAGGAGAGGGAAAGTGTTTTTTAATTGTCTCTTTAAGAAGACGATAAGAGAGTGCGGCTTAGTGGTAGAGTGTATGGCCCTGGGTTCAATCCCCAGCACCAAAACCAAAACAGAAAAGAGGGAAAGAGAAGAGAGAAGAGGAAAGAAGAAAGGAGAGAAGAGAAAGGAAGAGGAGGGAAGGGGAGAAATAAAAAAAAAGGAAGGAAGGAACAAAGGAAGGAATGAGGAAGAAAGAAAGAAAGAAACAAAGACAGAGGGGGGAGAAGGAGAGGAAAGGGAAGGAAGGAAGGAAAGAAGGAAGGAAAGAAAGGAGGAAAGAAAGAAAAGAAGAGAAGAAAGGCAGGCAATATGGAAATCTGCCAATCCCAACCTCTGGTTGCACCGGCCCCCCTTGTGGGCACCAGTTGGGTAAGATCCAACACTGTCAATCATTCACTCCCGAAGCTGTCACAGGATTTGACATTGCAACATGGAGTGGTGGGATCAAAGCTTGAAGTGGAATAAAGAGAGGAAGAATAACATCCCAGTGCCCGGGGTATTACTACATTTTTGTGTTTGAAAATTTCAGAGTGCTCTCCACGACCCTTACTAACCTTCCTCCACCTGATCTTCAGTTTTCCCGGCCCTAGGCTCCTTAGCTCTCTCTCCTTGGGTCCCACACCCTGGCATCTTTAAAGGTAAGGACACTGCCTTTTGTGGAGGTGGCAGAAGAAAAGAAAGACAACCCGTCTGCTTCCTCACACCTCTCCACCTTCCTCCTCCTCCTCCTCCCAGACTTCCTGGACACATTGGGTTGCAGCCTGTGCCTCCCTCCATGCCAGCTCCTGTGGTGGCCCCTGCACTTTCAAAGCCAAGATTGTCAATGTCACTTTGCCATTTCATCCATTTCAGAAATGACTTTTGAGCTGACTGGAGTTCTTAAAAGTCCAAATTCTGTATCTTCTTTCTGCACTTCTTTATCACCATTGCAGCTTTGATCCAGCCAGTGAACACACTACGAGGCCAGCCGTTTACCTTCTCAGAGGTAAATAACAGGACTGCTTAGAGGCCTATCAAAATAATGTCTGTGTATACTCGATCCCCAGAGGCTCCCAACCCTTCCTCAGTGTTTTTATACAATAAAGCTCTCTTTATAAGATTGCTTTTCAATTGAGCATTTGACATTGACAGAGGTAGGGCCAGCCATATTTGCCCTCACAGTTTCACACCATTCATCTCGAGAGGGAGCGTGTGTCTCTTTTGGACCACTGGGCATTGTAGAGCAGAGCCAGGAAGTACAAACCGTGTTCTGCCCATCCGTAAGCCATGCTCTGCACCCAGAGCCAAGCAGTGCAGTAGAGGGCCCTGCTCTCGGCCAGCTAAGCCTGTGGTCTCTGCTCCGGGCCAGGTTTCTGGAGGCCCCGGGCCTCCCCCGGGAACAGAGCCTAGTGCTATAGTTGTGCCACCTCCGAACATAAGTGTTTTACTGTCCTCCTGCCCTGAAGTCCTTTTGGATTTCTTCCCTTTCCAAGCCCCTCTGAGACAGCCTCCCGGCCAGTCAACACTGTAGTTGTGTCTGGCTGAGCCCTCCGGGCAGTAAATAGGTGGATTGTGATGGTTTCAGTCCTTGCCATCTCCTCTTGCTGCAGGTGACAAGCAGGTTCCTGTTTGTGACCTTCATCCGATTCTGAGCATTATCACAGCACATCTTACCTGTTCGCTAGTTTCTTCTTATCCTCTGGCTCCTGTCCATTTCTGCAAAGGTTAAGAGTGCCTTTTCTTCAACAAAGAATTTCCTCCACGCTTTTATAGGTTTGGTAAAACTCCATTGCTTTCATATTTTTTCTCCACTTAGGACTCCTTTCCAAAATGCACCACACCGTAAGTGCTATTGGATGCTATGCAATGTCGGGCTGGGTTTCTTTCTTTTTCTTCTTTTCTTCCATTTCATTTTGAGTTCAAGCTCTTGAAAAACTTCACAAGGCTGTGGGTCCTGATTCTGCAGCAATTGTAAGTCCTGTTATTTCATCTACTCTTCCATGAAGAGAGGAGCAGACATGGAGCCAAAATAATAGTGCCGTGTTTGACTTGTTTCTGACTATATCGCTTCTTGCACGGAAGGATATTGGCAGACACAGATAGAAAGATATCTTTTTCTTTAATTTTTAAAAATAACCTATAAATATAATAGACATCTGTTGAGTGCTTAAGATACAGGGCTGTAGGTTCACATGCACTGCTTAATCAATTCAGTAATATGAAGGTACTGATACAGTGCTGTGCCCATTTTACAGATGGATAAACGCATTCAGGCTAAGGTCTCAGACAAGAAAATATCAGCAAGGAATAATGAGTAGAGATTTTACTGAGTGCACAATCTGTATCTAGCTTCCCCAGAAAAGAGCCTCCTTGAGTGCTAAACTTACATTATCTGAGTTGCCCAAACGATATTATTTCATAACAAAATTTAAGCTACCATAGTGGCCAGCATGGATTTTGCGTATTAGCTCCTTTCTCTACACCTTTTTAAAATCCTGGATTACTGGTATTTTTAACCGGGTAACACAACTCCCCAGAACAATACTAAATCTCCTTACTTTTTTCAGGCCTGCATGCCAAATATGGATGGATCACAACCCGCGGATGATAGTTAAACTTACTTGTCAACCTAACTGGATTCGGTGGAAAGGTGAAAGGGCGACTGGATCACAAAGACAGTCCGCTCATCAGTGAACCATACTGCTGTTCATAGCTGAAAGTGCTGTGACAAAAGGGCCCACCCAGAGGTGGTCGCTGGGAGTGTGACTGTGGCGGATGTATCTCCGCCGGCACTGCGGCGCTGACCACAAGTAGAGCAGGTTTGCTCCGCTAGGCCCTTCTGCTACAATGTTTCGGCCTGGAGTCAGCTGGGCATGAACTGAATTCTCCCGATCTGTGAGCCAGATTAAACCTCACCTCCTCTAAGATGTGCATGTTGGATATTCTGTCTCTACAGGAAAGCTACCAATAGAGAACATGGTGTCATTCTGGTGACTGTACCCTGACTACGTGGTTCACAAGCCTTTGGAAATGATCTGTGAGAGGAGTTTGGAAGAGTTTGGAGAAACGGGCTAGAGAAGCCCTTGAATGGTACAAGCAGAGCTGGGTGGATTCTGGCCCAAGACCTAAAAGACCGAGATGCTGACGGAATTCTCATGGTAAAGCCTGGACTCGGCAGGTTTGAGATGGGAATGGAGACTGTTGGGAATCGAACTGGAGGCCGTGCATGTGACACGCTGGTGGGAAAAAGAATTCTCTACAAGTGGCCCTTGTCTCATGGCCTGACATGCATCAGACTCACAGCCTCTCCCAGTACATCAGACCAATAGCTGACAGTTGCCAACTTTCTAGAAAGCAAAACGAAAATATTTCAAATACATTACCTAACATGCTAAAGGTTAAACATAGCATTGCTCTAAGTGTTCTTTCTTAAGACACATTTTTAGCATTTGCTCCAGTTTCTCAGTTATACTTTTTATGACACAGTTATACTTATTATGTTATACTTCTTATGACACAGCTCTCCTAAAACTGTACAAATGAGAGTGGGAATTATTCTAAAGAGCCCATTGAGTCAGTTCTCACACTTAAATGGTCTAAATATATCTGGGTTTATTCATATTTAAAAATTCTTTAGTTTTGCCTATTCACAGTATTTATTGTTAATATTTACAACAGACATTTGTGCAGTTCTTTTAATGTATATTTCATATGTATAATCTCATTTAATCCTCACACCATCCTCATGAAATAGATACTGTCACACTTTGCAGGTAGAAAAACTGAGGCTCAGAGAGATTATCTAACCTTCCAAGGGTTCATAGCCAGCGGAGAATAGAGTTGGCAGCCAAATCTAGATCTCCTGACTCCAAAACCAATGTTAAGAGTCTTAGACTGTGGTGCTGGTACACAGTTTGCAGGTGCTTTCCTTCAAAATCTTCAAGAGGACCTCTTTTCTCTTTGAAAGAAGGGCTTGTAAGGTTAAAAAGATCAACAAAGAAAAACTCTAGCCATGCCGATTGCCTTAGAACATAATACGGAGCTGAGCCATCATCCAGGTTGGGTGTGTGTGTGTGTGTGTGTGATTCTAGCGACCCAACCACTTGTGACGTTCAAGTCCAGGCCTTTGCTGGATCTGGCAGTCCATGAAATATGCTATTACTTGCAGAAGCTTGTTTGAAATTTTGAAGTTTCTAGTAATAATAGAAATAATGAACTATGGTAAGTGTATATGATTTAGCCATTTTTCATTTTAGAAGAACACAGTTGCATGCTCACATGAGGAAGGTTTAGAATAACACCCATTTATTCAGGATGGATTCTTAAAACTCACAAGATGGAGAACAAACCACAGTTTGTTTTGTTAAAGAAGATGAAGGAATGCAGAAGTCTAGATATGATTTCTGGGTATGGCTTTTAAACTCTCCTAACAGCTTTCGTTCTTTAGTTACTTTGTACCTCTTGGAGTGACCAACAAGTGTCCCATCACACACCTTTCATAATGCCTGAGAGTCATGGCTAAGGCTAGTGCTCTATGCATATGAATAGTGCTGTCAATTCAAAACAGTCTGGCTTTGCGGGGCTGCTTCACCAAAAACAGTCACACTTGCTCCATCTCACCCTCATCCCTCCACAAGTAGGGCATTTGTGATCACTAGTGAAAATACTGCTGAAGACAGAAACACAGACTCGGTCACTGAGCTGACCAGATCTAACTAGCACACTGAGAGCCCAAACCCACGATGTGGGCCTTGTCACCTTAGCGATTCAGCCAGCCCAGACACGGCAGACATCTTGTCCTGGCAATGGTGGTAACTTATCATCAAAGCTATTCTGCTACCCATAAAATATTTTCATCATCTTCTAAAAGGAAGCGTGGATGCCAGAGCCAGGCCACCTGGATTACCGTCACAGCTCTACCACAAATTAAACACCCACGTGAGGCAGGTCCCCCAGACACTTGTGACTCTCAATCTTGTTAACTATATGAAGCAGAATAACAGTACTGTACCTGCTTTACAGGTTGGCAGCAGGACCCAGGCGATGCCTTTGTGAAATCATCACTCCTCTTGCCTAAGGGTTAAAATCCAAATCCTTTAAAAATAATTCTAAAAGCCTCCACTTGCTGTCAGGCTGCATCATTTGCCACATCCTTCTTAAATTCTCAGCTTCAGCCTCTCTGAAATTTCATTCCCTCCCTCAACTGCACCACTGTCCTTGGTACACAGTTTCTCTTCTCCTTCCCCATTTGTAACCTTGCTTACTGCATTTGCCAGCTTTCTGTTGCTGTGACAAAACATCTGGGAGTAACAATTTAAAGGAGGAAAAGTTTATTTTTGGTTCATAGTTTTTCAGAGGCTCCAGTCTATCATCAGCGGACTCTGTAGATTTTAGGCCTGTAGTGAGGCAGAAACATCATAGCAGAAAGGCATAGCATAAGAAAGCTGCTCATTGCATGGCAGCCAGGAAGCAGCGAGAAAGAGAGCAAGAGCCAGGACAAATCCTTTACAGGTACATCCCCAGGGACCTCCATCCTCCAGGTAGGCTCCACCTCCTAAGAGTCCACTGGGCTGTGAACACTCATTGGTGGACCACCTTGATAAGGTCGATGCCTTCATGGTCCAGTCACCTCGCAAGTTACACTTCTGAATACTGCTACATTAGGGGTCAGGCCTTTGATATCTAAGCCATCGAGAGACCTTTCCAATCCAAATCATAACACTTAGGTAATTAATTAAATCTTAGATTTGACATCAATCCTTTCAAAGAAGCCTTCTGTGGCATTGTCTCTCCTTCCTTCAGCCAAATCTGCACTAGAACACTAGAGTGAAAGCATTCTCTTATTGGCTGAACAACTACTTATCAAAAGTGCCAGGTTACTGTTTCAGATTCTAGATAGAGGAAACTAGAAGGACAAGATCTCTGTCATCTCTGTTATCAAGGTCAAAAAGCAAGAATATAAATGAGCTAGCTGAGTAAACAAGAAATTTAGGTAGGACAGGTTCACAATCCTTTGTGCAAAACCATGAGGGTATTTCAAAATTTAGGAGTTTTGAATTTTAGAAAAGTTACACAGCGTTCATATTATTTGTTAAACACACAGTGTCTGAAGCCAGACCCCTATAATCAAACACATTAATGTGTCTACAGTGAAATACATAAATATTCATAATAACTTGAATAAATAATGGTTATAGCCTCATACCATTTAATGCTAATTACCCTGCACCAAAATCATGGGGAGAAAATTTTACTTGTCAGATATGTTTGCACTTAAGGATTATGGGCGAGGATGGTGCATGGAGCTGAGATACAGAAGGGTGTAAAAAGCCTGATATAAACATCCGAGGGAGAATCCTAAAATTCATTTGGAACCAAAAGAAACCTAGAATAGCAAAAGTGATTCTGGGGAACAAGAGCAAAGCAGGGGCCATCATAATCCCTGACCTAAAACAATATTACAAAGCTACTGTAATAAAAACAGCATGGTACTGGCACAAAAACAGACCTCAGGACCAATGGAACAGATTAGAAGATGAAGAAACATGTCCAAACACTCTCAGTCACCTTATCTTTGACAAAGGGGCCAAACAACCTCACTGGAAGAAAGATAGCCTGTTTAATAAATGGTGCTGGAAAAACTGGCTCTCCACATGCCTAAGGTTAAAACTAGACCTGTATCTCTCCCCATGCACTAAGCTAAAATCAAAGTGGATCAAAGATCTAAATATTAAAACAGAAACACTGAATCTATTGGGAGATGGAATAGGTAGAACTCTTGAAGACATAGGTGTAGGCAAAAACTTTATGAACAAATCCCCAATTACCCAGGAAATATCACAAAGAATCAACAGCCGGGACCTGATCTTATTAAAAAGCTTTTGCACAGCAAAAGAAACTACCAACAGAGTGAAGAGACAACCCACAGAGTGGGAAAAAATTTTTGCCAGCTATTCCTCTGACAAAGGACTAACATCTTGAATATATAAAGAACCCAAAAAAACAGACCTCCCAAATTTAAAGACCCAATCCAAAAGTGGGCAGCAGAAATGAAGAGACACTTCTCAGATGAAGAAGTAGAAACAGCAGATAGACATATGAAAAAATGTTCAACATCACTAGTCATTCGAGAGATGCAAATTAAAACAAACTTGACATTCCACTTCACTCCAGAAGGAATGGCTATTATCAACAAATCAGCCAATAACAAATGCTGGAGGGGCTGTGGAGAAAAAGGAACCCTTCTAACCCTTCTCCACTGTTGGTAGGAATGTAGAATGGTTCAACTGCTATGGAAATCAGTGTGGAGATTCCTCAGGGAACTAGGACTAGAGATTCCATTTGATCCAGCTATTCCCCTTCTTGGTATCTTCCCAAAGGAATTAAAAGCATCATACCGCAGCGATGTATGCACACCCATGTTTATAGCAGCACAGTTTGTAATAGCAAAATCTTGGAAATAGCCCAAATGCCCATCAACAGCAGAATGGATAAAGAAAATGTGGAGTTTTTATACAATGGAGTACTACTCTGCCATATTGAATGATAAGCTTGAGATATTTCTAGGTAAATGGATGCATCTTGAGACCATGTCTTAAGTGAAATAAATCAGACACACATGTTTAAATACCGCATTGTTTCTCTGGTGTGAGAAACTGAAAGTGTAAATAGAGACGAAAATGTATTATATTGGGAAAGGGAAGAAAATGTCCAAATGGGAAAGGGAACAAGGGAGGGGGAAAGGAACAGAGGGACAAGAGAAATAAGAAATGGAAGGAAAAAATGGAAACAAAGCTTTTGTAAATAAGGAGGGAGGAGGTGATGAGAGGAGGGGAATGGGGAAAAAAAGAAGTAACAAGATATATCACGTACAGGTACAAATCCCCTATGATGAATATTATCACTATGTACATCTAAAATGTACCATTAAAACAAACAAACAAAAAAAAATCCAAGGAAGGAGCCCTCCGGGCTGAAGGAGCAACAGCCAATCCGCCTAGGCTTGTTTCCTTCGATTCGGAAACTGTGAATGGACAAAGTGAAGTTCTGCTAGCAGGCCTGATGTAGCCAGATGGCCCTGGATAATGCTGGACACCAACAGTTGACACCACCAGCCGCTGGACACTGCGCCTGAGGGCCACTCTGCCAGGTGCTGCTCTCTGTGGTTGATCCTCATTGGCTGCTGGCCTGTGGAGATCTTCGGGGCTAACAGCTCTTACTGTTTATTGTTCTTTCTTTTGAACTGACCGCTCTGTCCACACTACTCAGGATAAGAATCCCAAGTAGATTTACGGGACTTTTGGAGCCCACACTATTGGAGAAATAAATCAGAAGCAGGTTTACAGGACCACCAAAGCGAGTCTTTATTTTAACAGGGTTGTGCTGCAGCACACAGGAGTCAGTACGCTGGGGAAAGCCCTCCTAGACTGACCCGAGAAATGGCTGGGGAGCGCTGCTTACATAGCAGCGGCGGACCTGGGACTGGTCCAAGCAGGCCAGTGACTGGCGCAGGGTTCCAGGACAGCCTCCGCTGTCACGGTGGCAGGTGGCAATCTCCTGAAGGGGCAGGGCTGACACCAGGGAACTGTCTGGAAGGCTAGCTGTGGGGCTCGGGGATGTTAACAGC
This sequence comes from Hystrix cristata, assembly GCA_004026905.1. Lineage (NCBI taxonomy): Eukaryota > Metazoa > Chordata > Mammalia > Rodentia > Hystricidae > Hystrix > Hystrix cristata. Next base: position 90,917 of record PVJO010002239.1, on the reverse strand, counting down.
GGGCCCAGACCTGTCCCTCCCTGATCTTAGCCACCCCAGGTGTCCTTTCTCTGAAAGGACAACAGTAACATCTGCAGGGGCAGGAGCAGGGGAGGGTGCCATACCAACAGGTGAGCTGTACCCATGTTGGTGGAGGAGAGCGGCTGCCAAATAGCCAGGGAGGACCCCAAAGCAAGTTGCCCCCATCTGTTGAGAGGGGAACTGAGGAAGCAAAGGGAAGCAAGGGGAAGGGGTGCAACAGCTTCCAGCCAAGCTGCACCCCACTCCAGCTGGCACTGAAGAAAAGGGCAAGTCAGGTGCTTCTCAGTAATAATGAAGCTGAGCAATAATGAATTCTTTATTCATTCAAGCAATAATGAATTCTTTAATTTTCTGCCCCATCCTTTTTGGTGCTGGGGATTGAACTCAGGGCCTAGTGCTTGCAAGGCAAGCACTCTAACCACCGAGCTAAATCCCCAGCCCTGTCCCCTATTTTTGATTATAAACTCAATTAACTATAGAGATAGTGTTTTTCTGGTCCAGGGTTGCTTTGTGTCCCCAGTGCAAAGTTGCCTGGCACCAAGTAGCTGCTTAAAGAAACATTCATTGAGGCACTGAATAAAACTGAATAACAAAACAAAAGGAGGAAGCTCCTTATTAAAGCATTAACTCAGGGAGAAACTTTATGCCACATGAGAAGATCAAGGTCTTCCTAAAACTACAGAGGGGTTAGTAACTTTGACCCTTAGAGGTGTCTGACGTCACGATTTTACTTTGTGCACTCAATTTGGGAGCCATCAGTTGCTTAGCACTGATCACCAGCAGACACTGGGGGAAGAAGAGGCCTCACTCTGGGATCCTTGCCAGCGGGGCAGTGAGGAGCGTCTGCTAAACAGCATAACTAACAGTCATGCCCAATTGTAAGTGCGCCCGGTCCCTCGCATGGGCCCATACCCTCCTGTCTCCCTCCCTGCTGGGCCTCCTCCGGCCAAGGCTCTGTAACCACCGGCCTGCCTCCTTCAAAGCTTAAGTCTGTGTGCCAAGCCTGACAGCAGAGAAGCAGTCTACGTAGATGAGCCCACCTCCGTGGAGCCTCCCCAGGGCTTCTCACCACTTCCTGCTATACTTTCCCTTTCCAGGTTTCTCGATGCTCAGATTCCTTCAAGTCCCTTCTCAGAGGCCTGTGAGGTGACAGATGCACAAGTCATAATGTCGGAGAGCTGAGACACTGAGAGGTAGTCGGGGTCAAATCTTCCTCACTCACATAGAGTAACTTATGTGAGAATCTCCCATCTATATGCTTCTGCCCTGGAGACAGAAATTCCATGACCCTTCATAGTAGCCCAAGTTCTTGGCAGGTCGAGGGACTTAGTTCGCACCCCAGTGAAGACCATGATCCATTTTTTTTAATTAAAAATAATAACATTAAAAGTTTAACAAGTTATCAGGGGCTTATATTAAGGAATTAGTGCTACATGGCAATAAAGTCAGAGTATTTGTGTGTTCCTGAATGTGAATGCCGGGAAAGTGATTGTTGTTTGGAGTCTGAAAACTAAATGATAAAGAAGTGGCTCAAAATGGAGAAAACATATATAGTTCATTGACTCTTCTGTTTTCAAAAACTACTTCTGTGCAATTTCTACCCTCCTGCTCTGCAAATAGATTGGCAAGAGGACACTCGCTCACCTATGTCACAACTTAGGACAACAGTACATCTGGGAAGCACAAGAGCCCACCTCCCTGGTTGCTCCCAGATGCCCATGTGTGTCGCAGACAGCCCCTCCTAAGCAGACCACCTGGGTTTCATTTCTCTTCCCTCCGACACTCTTAACTTCTGAGGTGCTCTGCTGTCCTGGAGCCACCTGTAAAGCACACTGGGTATCTCCCTCTAAAGGGTTTATTTTTAAAGGATATTCTTATACAAGAAAATTTGGAAGGGGACCGATACATCTGTATGCCAGGACAATTGTCCTTATAAAAAATCACGGAATTATATCCAAATTATAAAACATCAACATACAAAAGTTCAACAAGCAATGAGTGGCCGATTGTAAAAGGGCCACTGAGCAAGATGTCATGGGACGTTCGGCAGTAGATGCAAAGGGGATTGAGATACAGTCACGGCCTTCCGTGGGACCTCCCCATGGAGCCAGGGACCCCACACAGGGCTCGCTGCCCCGCAGGTGGGTGCCGGCAGGCCCGGAAATGCCACGGGAGAGAGGGGAGGTAACACTCCCACATCGGCGTATAAACGAGGGACAGTTTCACCAAGAAAGTGAGAAAGCAGCATCTTAGCCTTGAAAGACAGTAACTATTTTAGTATCTTTTTGATTGCTGGAAGAAAGCCAGCCACGATTCAGGTGGGCTTCAGCAAGGAAGGACTTTTATTTCCCATGACAAGAAGCCCAGAGACAGCGACGGAGCCGGGTGCAGCATGATTAGCTTCATGATACCAGTCGCGTTCTCTCTATTTTCTTCTCCATTTGGGGCGGTACCCTGACTTTGCCGGGTATGGATTGCTCAGACGTCACATCCAGACAAGCCCAAATGATGCGGAGGTACAATTTCTTTCACTACAAAGGTAAGGCTGCTGGCGGCAGATTGCCTTTGCCCCTCACTGGCCAGGACTGAGCCATTTCAAGTTTCCTAAATCAGTCTCTACAAAGGAAGGAAGTGACCAGACTGGGTTAGACAGCTCAGACCTTGCAGGGGGCTCACCACGGTGAAGGCTAGTTTGGGAATAAATACACAAAAATGGAGGGGAAGGCACTCCCTGTGGAGAGAGCAGCACACACAAAAGCAAGGAGACAAACTACCAGGTGTGAGAACAGAAATGGGAACTTGCATACGATACATAAAAAATAGAAAGAGGAGATGGAGAAGGGAGAGAGGGAGAAATAAGAGTAAAATGTATTATTTATTCAGCATTTGTGTGCCAAGTCTTATGCCCGGAAATTTACATATGTCATCATATTTAATTCCCAGGTTGAGCCTTTGTGAGAGAGTGTATTACCTCAGTTTACAGATGACAAAATTGAAACTGAGAGAGATCCAGGAGATTATCCAAGTTCACAAAGCAGGTAACTTGTGGAATCAGGATTTAATTGCAATTCATCCGGATTCCAAAATCTGTATTTCGAGGGAGGTGAGGTCTAACTCAGCTGCAGAACAGAGTACATGTGCAGAAAGCACTGCAAACTAAAACTAGAAAGTAAGCAGCTGTGCATTGTGGAGGAACTTAATACCAAACCAAAGAGTCCGGACTTCATTCTGTGGGCCAAAGGAGAAAATCCCTGAGCGAAAAAAAGCCAAGATTAGAAGTGGATAGTATTTTAGAAGGAATGTTCTGTAAGTGATTTGTAGAATGGATTATGATGGGAAATCAGACAACGAAATGACCTAAGACACTCTGGCAACAATCTGGCAAAGCATAACAAGGACTCGACTTAAGTTAATGGCAGTGGGGCCAGGGAGACATAAAAGACGAATTTTAAAGGAATTTGGCAACCGAATGTAGGATATGAGGGATTAGAGAAAGGGAGGATGGAATATGACTCAGAGCTTTGAAGTCTTGGAAACTGGACGAATGGTGGCATTATTCACGTTAGAAAAGATCTCAAGAGGAGCTGCTGGTTAGCTGGTGGGAGGAAAGGCCAGACATTGCTGCTGAATTCTTAAAACCATCCTTGACTAGAACCCTGATATTCAGAAAAGGTAAGACAGCAAAGCAAGAAAGATCAGTGCTCCAAAGTGCAAAACAAGAAACACACTGATTTGTTATGTTTTTCCACCTTTTCAAATCTATTGTCAATTCCTTTTCCTTGATCTCCATATTGTTGATTAAAAATGGAATAAAACATAAGGGGAGATATAATTTTACTGTCTATTTTGCTACTCGTCAATAAAAGTTTTGACTAAACGAAGTGTTTGCCACAAGAAAATCTGAGTAAAGAAAGTTGAAACTCACAAAAATATGCTGCTGAAGACCATGCAAAATTATATGCTTCCTTTAACAATAAATAGCCCCCAAATCCTTTCTTAATAATCCCGTCAAACATGGCTTAATTTGTAAATACACCCCTAAGAAATCTTGCCTGACTATTGTATAGCAATGCCATTCTTTTACACACTAAAGCTGCACTAAATGAAATCAGTTTTTGTTAAAATTTCATTTTTTGTTTTCCTTAGCTATTATGATCAGTATTAGGAAACCCACAATTTTATGTGACTCTTAAATTTAACCCAACTTGTGGCCCAGAACCCAATCAATAAAACAGTTTTAGCTGGTTGAGTAATAATTATTTTTGCTTTGTACTTATTTTTTGCACATTGGCATGTATGCTATATTGGTTTTCCCTTGTTAAGTAACAACTATAGTCAGTAGCTTGAAACACATTTATTGACTCACAGTTCGATAAGTCATAGTCCCACATAATAAAACAAGGTTTCTGACTCAGGATACCATGAGGTTGAAGTCAACCTGTTTGCCTGCTAAGTCTGGTAGTTCTGGAGGGAAGTCCGTACTCGCTGTTAGGAGAATTCAGTTCCTTGTGCTTGTGGGACTGAGGTCTGCCTCTCCCTACCAGCTACTTCCGGCTCTGAGAGGTCATTCTTAGGCTTTGCCCACACAGCCCCTATAGGCAGTGCACAGTCTGATATTTGTATGTTCCAGATGACCAGAGAGAATTCTCATGGTTTCCTCTTTTATTACCAGCCACAGAAACACATTGCTTTTAAAGAACTCATGTAATTAGGTTGGTTACCTGGATAATCTCCTATTTTAACATCAAGTGATAAGTAACCTTAAATACATTTCCAAAATCCCCTTGCCATGTGAAATGACACAATCCCAGGAACAATTCTAGAATGCAGGTATGCGGGGCCATTTTCGAAGTCTGTGTACTCTACATGCTAAGAACTCAGTCATAGCTACTAATATAGCTAATTTTAGTCATTTTGTATTGTTGCTTACAATAGCTATGAGAGCTGTTATGAATTCCTGATGAATTCTGAACTTGTCCCTTTAGTTATTCTCCAATATCATCATCTATTTTTTCCTTCCTCTTGCATTAAAAAAAAATTTTTAACTTCATTCTGTTAACTTTCTCTGTTGTTTCTCCTTCCTTATTCATTTTTTATCCTTTCTCCACACTTCTTTCTATGCCTTCAGGTAAAAATACTGCCATTCTTGGTGCATTTTTCATACAAGTGATCTATGATTACATATAACATGTTGTCTAGTGTCTGTCATCAAAATCTCTAAGGCTATAAGCATTCACAATGTATTTGTGAAGATGGGGGGATTATTTATTTTACAGATGAAAATATTAAGATTCAAAGGAATTGAATGTCTTGCTTAAGTCACCAGGTAAGAGAGAAAGTAGAAGGGTTGAGGGCTGATACTGTGCCTTTCCCTACTGCTGAGAATTTGTAGAGAATGTTTTAGACTCTCACTAAGTGATTTCTACTTTAAAGCATTCACTCGCAGTGTCTCTGCTGCCAGCTGGGATCCACGCAGGCGTGATACGCTCAGGGAGAAGCCACCAAAGAAGAGTGTGTGGAGGGAAACTATTTAGATGAAAGACCCAGAGCGAAACCTTAAACGTGGCCAGACTTCCCTGCGGAGCAAGGAGTCAGAGATTCACCAAACCCTTGAGCCAAAGGTACTACAGTTCCATACAATTCTCCCTTGACCAATAAGAAAAAAGAGGCTCAGAGAAGTGAAGTGTCCTCAGCTTCACTTTCACTCCCCATTAGCCCCAGAGTGGTAGGAAGAGAAAGTAGAAGTTCAAGAGCCAGGATATTGATGTGGGCAGCAAGTATGGCTGCCAAGCTCAGATTGGGGAAGGAAGGAATGGTCTTGGGATGTAGTATTTTGAATGTATACACACCCGACACACTTCTTAGAGATCTAAAGAAATACTATCTCCCGGCCATCATGCTCAAGAGGGACCCAAATCCTCTGTTCTTCAACTGTGCTTTAATTCTGATTACTCCTAAAAGGGAGCTGGGCTCGCATCTCTGTTTTCTACATGCTGTTTATTTGAAAATCTTTCTCTAATTTCTAAACTCTCCAAATTCTCCCCACTCCCAACTGCCATGTCCTCCCTCCAAAACAGAAGGTTTGAGGGCAAAAGAAAAAGACCGGACTGATTCTAAACTTAGAACTAGCCTAAGCTCCTGGGTTTATCAGTTTCTTTCATTTCTCACTATTCTATCAAATGCAATGGCCAGTGATTGTAAGAAGATATATTTTATGCTTGTCATGTTATCTTTCTTAATGAGGAAGTATTTCCTGAGGTATTTTGGAAGATAAATTTTCAGAGAAGCACACTACATCCATACACTCAAACTCCTCCTATGGAGAAGGGAGAGGTGAGTAAATATTTCATGTGCATGAGTGGAAGCAGTTTTCCTGTCGAAGATTTGCAGGCAAACCAGAAAACTGCAAAGCAGCATGAAAGTGGCAGACCGTGCAGTTCTGTTGGGCCTGAAATCTTAGTGACCTTCCTTGATTCTGGTTTTATAGCTTTTTTTTTTAATACCCATCAAGCTAATGCATGAAGTTTGTGAAAACCTAGGAAATTCTTAGATCTGTCTACTTGAAAATTTTTCAAAAATAAAGTCGTATTTTGGAATATTTATCATTTCAGTCATAAAAATATGTTTTCTAAAAGTCACCTATCTTCATAAATCTGACTTATTGAGCTACCAAGATCTCTTGAATATTTTTAATTGAATTTGAAAACTTAATATAGGGAAATGATCTTCATGGATGAATTTTTTTCTTGACTTGTCAAAATTAGACAACAAATAATTTTCAGTTTAAATCCTCACAAAGGTCTAGTTTTTTTTTCTCTACTTAAACAGATCTTTAAAACTAGGAAAATACAATAGTCCTAAAACATGTAAAATTCTTAATTTGAAAATACTATTTTAATAGTAATTATGGCCTTTTATTTGTACTTTTCTCAACATGCCAAAACTAAGATGTTTTAAATTATGCTGTAATTTACTAAATTACTGAACTTAGGTATATTTGCTAAAATGCTCTAAATTATGCTGTAAAGCCACTAATACGCTTTTAAGCAGAAAGACTGTTTAAAATTGTAAAATACAAGAGACAGGTAAATGTCCTTGCCTGTGATTCTCTTTCAGGTTTCTGGTTCTTCAGAAGCATCTTTCCCTTGCTCTCTTCCCCTGTCATCCTGAATGAAGTAGGAAGTGGCAGGGTTAAGGTGCCTGAGAAGCTTTGATACATTTCAGTACTATTCATGGGGTTTTTTAATATTACAAAATTAGCAATAAAGAACTTCCCTCATTTGATTAACATTACACAGAACAGGCCTTTTTTTATTATAGAGCAACTTTAGAAGTTTAAAATTGTAAATGCTGAGTCTATTCTCACTGCTATACATAAAGACAAGGAGGTAAGAGCTATAAGCATAGAAAGAATGAAATGTCACTGTGAATATTTTCAGGTGATAATATTATCTGCACAGAAAACTTACAAAAAACAACAAATGCTGATAAGATTGTGGAGGAAAAGAAACCCTTCTATATGTTTAGTGGAAATATAAATCAATACAACCATTGTGGAAATTAGTATGGAGATTTCTCAAAAAACTAAAAATAGAAATTCCAATAATTCAGCTATACATTTTCTGGATACCTTCCTAAAGGAGTTAAATCATTATGTAAGAGCGATACATGTATACCCATGTTTACAGCAATACAATTCACAATAATTAAATTGGAGAAGTGGCCTATGTGCCCATTGACAAATGAATGGATAAAGAAAATGTAGTTTATATGTACACAGTCAAGTACTACTCAGCCATAAAGAAGGATGTATTTGGGTCATTTGTAGAAAAATAAGTGGTTCATGAGATCACAATGCTAAATGAAATAAACACAGAAAGTTATACATACAGCATAGCTTCTCTATTAAGAGAAACCAAAATATAAATAATTGAAAGAGAGAATTTAAAGATTACAAATTGTGTTGCTATGAATATGGTTGTGCATATATCGCTCTGGTATGATGTTTTCAGTTCTTCTGGGACAATACAAAGCAGAGGAATAACTGGGTCAAATGGAACCTCTAGTAGTTTTTTGAGGAGTCTCCATACTGATTTCCACAGTGGTTGGACCAGTCTACATTCCCATCAACAGTAGAGGAGGTTCCTTTTTCCCCACTGCTCTGCCAGCACTTGTTGTTGGTTGATTTCTTGATAATAGCTATTCTTTCAGGAGTGAGATGGAATCTTAGAGTTGTTTTGATTTGCATCTCTCAAATGACCAGTGATGTTGAATACTTTTTCATACACTTATTTGCTATTTTTATTTCTTCATCTGAGAATTGTTCTTGGAAACAAACCAAATGCCCGACAACTAACGAATGGCTAAAGAAGATGTAGTTTTTCTACACAATGGAGTACTACTCTGCCATAAAAAAGGATAAACTAGAGACATTTGTAAATGGATACACCTTGAGAATGTACTCTTAAGTAAAATAAGACATTCATGAGTACATATCGAATTGTTTCTCTGATATGAGAAACCGTAAGTGTAAATAAGGACAAAGAGGTATAATAGATATTATGTAAAAGAAAAATAATATTCAAAAGAGAGGAGAACTAGGGAGGGAGAAGGGGGAAAAGAAGGAAGGGAAAGGGAAAGAAACAGGAAAGGGAAAAAATGGAAAAATGTGAATAAACCTGCTGTAAATAGGGAAGGGTGGGGGAGCAGAAGGAAAGGATGGGGAAGGGGGGGAATCAAGATACATCATGTACAGGTACAAAATAATCATGATGAATGTGATCATTATGTACACAATGTACCAATGCATGTTCTTGGTAAAAAGATAAAAAAAAATTAAAAACCAAAGTATAAAAAAGAGAGAGAGAGAATTTAAAGTGAGATTGTAGGAAATTGGGAGGCAGATTCTGTGCAGATGGGAGAGTAATCTGAGGAAAAACAGAGACACAAAAGCAGGGGTAAGGAGTGAACGTGATTAATGTGATATGTAGGTACACCAATGCCCCAAAGTGAATATAAGTAGTACACATTAAAAACACATACTAATAAAAAAAATTTTTTAAGAATTAACAAAGTTCAGCAACGTTGTTGGAGATAAGTTTAATCTACAACCTACTAAAATGATCAATATTATCTACATTGCAAGAAATTATTTTTAAAGCATTTTTTAAAAGATCATTCACAATAGCACTTTTTAAAAGTATTCATGGTATTTAGGAGTTAACAGAGAATTAATAATACTCTCTGGAGAAAAATCTTGGAACTACAATAAAGCATGTAAAAGAAGGTCTGACATAAGAGAGAAAACTGTCTCACCACAAAGAAGAAACTAAATTGACCACTCGTTGAATCTAAATAGGAAGCATTAAAATATAAAATTGATTTATTTACACATTGATTATTCACTTATTGATACCTTGAGTATGTACTTATTGAGCACATACTCTGTACCAAGCACTGTTTTAGGTGCCAAGCACACATCTGTCAACAAAATAGGCCAAAGTCCCTATCTCTGAGTTATTACTCTAGCACAGGATACAGCAACAATTGACATTAATAAATGAGGGTTATCAAATGGGAGAAATGAAGAAGGTTGGGGTAAAAAGCAGAAGAGTGTGAAGTTACAATTTTATTTTTCATTGGTACATGTTTTTAGTACATGGTGCTCACAATGTTTATGGGAGACTTGTACATGTACATCACACATCTTAATTCTTTTTCTTTCCCCTTCCCCTCCCCTCCTTCCAAGCCTTCTTCTTGTCCCCATTTACAAAAGCTCCATTTCCTTTTTTTTCCCCTTCAATTCTTTTTGTTTTTTAAATGGCCTCTCAGGGTAGGACTCAACGAAAAGATGGTGTTAGAAGAGAGGCTTGAAAGAAGTGAAGAAGTTGCAAGGAAGGGGGCAAGAGTATTTACTGGAAGCAGACATTGGCAATGTGAAGGCCCTGCGGGAAGATGTGCTCATCATGTGCTAGAAATAGGAAGCCCACAGCCTGACAGAGCTCGATCTGGAGCTTGACCTGGGAAGTCATTGGGGTATTTTGAGCTGAGGACTAACATCCTCTAGTTCATGCTTACAAAGGAAATCTCTGATTGCTGTGCTGCAAATGACAGTAAGGGGCAGGGGTAATGACATAATCCCTGTGAAAAATGGTGGTGGCTTGGAAGGTAGCAATGGAGGAGGGACACCATAGTCAGACTTCAAATAAGTCGAAGCAATGAATTTTCTTGACAGATTGAGTTAGAAGTATGAGAGAGGATGACCTGAGTTTGGGATCTAAGTAACTGAAAGGATGGAACTGCCATCAATTAAGGAAATAGAGTACAAAGTAGGAGTATATATCTTGAAAGAGTGATGAGATAGTACTTCTGCAAACCACATAGTACAAAGTAGAGAACCAAAAATTGTTGTTTGTTTTTCTTTAATTTTGTTTTTTTGCATTGCTAGGTATCCAACTCAGGGCTTTGCCTATGTTAAGCAAACACTTTACCACTGAGCTACAACTCCAATCCAAATTGTCCATGACTTTGTTTACATTGATATTAAGAATCTCATTTACAATAAGAATACTGTGGGGAAAGTTAGCAAGTAGATAAATGTTTATGAGAAACTGTTTGAAATTTCTAAAATTAGCAAATAGTTTTTATAATACATAAAGAAGTTTTATAAAACAAACAGCAAAAACAGGCCATAATTCAAAAGGGGGGATGGATTTAAAAATGCTAAGAAGGCATAAGCCAAAAGATAATCATATGAATAGATATTCAAAATCATTAATACATTACAGAAATTCAAATGAAAATGACAATGAGATATCACCTTACACCTCTAACTTTGGCAGAAATTAGACAGTGTTATAATAATCGGTAATGTGAGAGATGTGGCATATCAGTCAGCTTTTTGTTGCTGTGAAAAGAAGACCTGGGAAAAACAACTTACAGAAGGAAAGATTTGTTTTGGCTCACGGTTTCAAGGGTTTCAGTTCATGGTTGGCTACCTCCATTCCTGTGCTCTGGTGGTAACGCTGAAGATTGTGATGACAGGAGTGTATGGTAGAGTAGGCTGCTCATCACATGGCAGATGGGAAGCCAAGAGTTAGAGAGAGCAAGAAGGAGAGTCCAGGGACAAAGCACATCCTTCGAAAACATACCTCTAATGAAACTTCTCTTCCAACTAGGCTCCACCCTAAAGTTTCTGCCACCTCCCCATGGCGCCACCAGATGGGGCTCCAGCCTCCACCACATGAGACTTGGGAGAACATTCCACATCCAAATGATAACGTATGCGAATAGGGAAGCTCCTGTGTGCTGCTGGAGAGTGTAGAACATTGAATACAAAATGTCAAGACTTAGTCAAATTAAGTATACACATCCCAGTAAGCCAGTAATCTCCTTCTTGGGTGTGAGTACACCAGAGACATTTTTATATATAACTTTAAGTGGAATGAACAATAATATTTACTTTTGTATTATTTGTGATAGTAAAAGATTGGAGACAATCCAGGTATCCATCTCTAAAGGAATAAATACATCAAACGTGAAGGAAACACATTATAAAATACTAGGCGGAGGTTAGAAATGAAAGGATTAGAAGTACACATAGAAACATAAATGGGTCTTAAAGTATAGTATTGAAGAAACTGCATATTGCCTACAGAAGAATATTATTTATGCAAATTAAAAACACGTCTGTAATGCATCCATACAATGAAATACTACTCATTAATAAAATAACGAACTACTCATAAACATATCAACTTGGAAGGACCTCAAGTGAAGCAGGAAGAGTAGAAATAGCCAATTCCAACATTCACATACTATTCTCAAAATTATAAAGCTAGAGAACACTTCATGGTTATCAGGGTTTAAGGATTGGTGGAAGACAAGTAGTGTAGCTATGAAGAGGTATTAAGTGGGAGCCTTGTGGTGATGGCAACGAAATAGTTCAGTGTCTCAAATGTAATAATGATTATGTGAAGCTAAACTTGAATAGAAGTCTAAGTATCCTCACAAATATGCAAATGAGCAATTGCAAAACTCCTGAAATTCAAATAAATCCTGTAGATAGTACCAATATCCAGTTTTCTGAATTAGATGATATACCGTGACTAAAGAGCATTGTGGTGACAGTGGACACGCATTGTAGTAGGCCAGGTAACAGATTATCGGGACTTTCACATACATTTTTTGCAACTTTTTGCAAATCTGTGATTATTTCAAAATAAATGTCAACTGCACAAATGCACAAAAATACATTTTTCAAAGAATATTTACAAAGAAAATTCTATGCGTCAATTATATTAGGATATTTATCTGTAATAGGAAGAGAATAATGGAATGAAGAAGATAATAAACTGGATGGATGAGTAAATTGATGATGAATGGGTGGTAGATGGATAGATGGGAAATCAGATAGATTGATAGCTAGATAGATAGATAAAGGAGCCTTACACAGGTCAATATTCATAATAGCCCACACACTGAGACATTAACTCGAACCTCATATCTCTGTTCAAAACTCAAGGCAAAGATTTTGGAGTACAATGACCCTAATTTTGTAATGAAATAAACTTATTTAATAAAGATACTAGAAAGAAATGTTACAAGTACCTATATCTGAATGTTAGGATTATAAGTTTTTATTCTTTTTTAAAATTTTTTCCAATGTTTTATAAGGATATTATGTATTATCATCATAACAATAAACATTAAATATACTTAAAATTATAGGAGTTGTTGCAGATTACACACACACGCGTGCATGCACACACACACACAAATTCTATTCCAAACAGTAGTAAATATAAGTCTTCCAGTCTTGCTTCTCTTATATTATTCCTCTGATGAGCTTGCACAGTCTTATAATCTGAAAGGTCCGCACTGCAGTATGTAATCCTCAAATTCAGCATCTCACCCGCACTCTCACTTTCCAACCGCCTGCTGCCTACTTCTGGCCAGATGTCCTTTCAAAGTCTCGAGCACAACATAACTGAACTCAAAGCACATCTTCCTGACTTCCATAGTACTGCAAACGGCACCACCAAACTTTCAGCCCATGCAAGAGCTGCCAAGGTACAATAATATTACCACTTTAATGGGCCAGCTAGAAAATGCCCAGAGAAGAAACTTGGAAATTGTCAGATACGTCTAAGAATGTTTCAGAGACACAATGAGACTTTAAAACCTTAAAGTGGATGAGCACATCTCAGGCAGTGGGAGGTAGAAGTGAATGACATACTTGAAGGTGTTAGTCACATTTTCACTGCAGTGATGGAAACACCAGAATAAAGGACTTAAGGCAGGAAAAGTTTATTTTGGCTTGTGGCTTTAGAGGTTTTGGTTCATCACTGGCTAACTCACTGCTGTGAGCCTGAGGCAGACAGAACATGGCAGAAGGGAATGGCAGAGAAATTCGAATGGATTTCATTGCTCTCTTGAAATAGTTTCTGTTCTGTGACAATCAGCATAGTTTTGCATCTTATCCGCCTCCCCCCACTACTGTAAGAACTTCTGACATGTAAGATTACAGGAAGGTCTTCAGTCTTTCAATCTGTTATACATGTCACAACTAGTACAAACTTTATTACTGATCAACTCAAGCCAATGGAGGAAAAGATCTTCAGAAGCTTGTTACTGCTTACAGCAGTGCCACGCGAATGCCTCAACATGGTGCTCCAAAGTCTCATCAGTCAGATCTCAAATTCTATCTTCCATGACATTTCTCATGTGCCCTAACTGTAAAGGAAAATATAGACACTTGGGGCCTCATTAAAATCCAGAACTCTTCTTCATCAAAAGGCAATGTAGGGGCTGGGGATTTAGCTCAGTGATTAGAGTGCTTGCCTTGTAAGCACAAGGGCAAGGGCCTGAGTTCGATCCCCGGCACCACCAAAAAAAAAAAAAAAGGCAATGTCCCCAAGGTCTATCTATGTTGCCACATATTGCAGAATTACCTGCTTTTTTAAGGCTTAATAATATTCCATGGCATGAATACATTACATTTTCTTCATCCGCTGATTTGTTAATGGGCATTTAGGTTGTTTCTACATTTTACCTATCGTGAATAGTCCTACAGTGAACATAGGAGTCTCTTTGAGATTCTGATTTAATTCTTTTGGATAAATATCTAGAAGTTGGGATACTGAATAACACAGTAATTGTATTTTAATTAAAAAAAAATCTTTCATACTGTTTCATATTTCAGCTGCATCACCTTTCATACCCACCAAAAATCTACAGGGATTCCAACTTCCTCACATTCTCATCTACATTTTTTGTCTTTTTAATAAGAACCATCTTACCAGGTGGGCTGTAGCTCCTTATGGCTTTGATTTGCATTTCCCTGATGAAGGCTGATACTGATTGAAAAAGAAATCTTCAAGAATGGGAAAAGATACCCCTTGTAGCTGGAAAAAATGTTTCAGCACCCAAATGCTCCATATCTAGAATATATAATGAAACTCCAAATCAGTGTGGAAAAGATAAATAATTCAATAAAAGGATTGGGAAGGATTCTGAACAGGAAATTCCCACACAAATATCCAAATAGCCAAGAACTATGAAAATGTGCTCAACTTCAGTAGTTGTTAGTACTAAATTAAAGCCTTAAAAAAAAAAACTAAAAATCAGAGATGAAAAGTGACTTAAATTTTCATATAGTAAGTAGGCAAATCATTACAATCACTTTAGAAAACTATTTTGGTCATAATCTATAGCCTAGCTCCATTTTAGATACATGCCCAAAAGAAATGGATATATAGATTCAAAAAGACACATACAAGTGTATTCATAGCAGCATGATTTAGAATAGCTAAAACTGCAAAGAACCTAAATCAATGGCATCAATCAATAAATAATGGTAAATCCATATTATTATTATCCCATAATGAGGAGGGCACATTCAGAGACTTGTCATTAGCCAATTTCATCAGTGTGGGCGCATCATGGGATATACTTATACAAATCTAAATAGTAGAGGTTAGTCACTTAATGTGGACTCGACTCAATCAAGGGAAACGGTAAGCATGAGATTTAACAACACATGCTGCTCTTCAGCAAACTTTCCTTATAAGTAGAATGAGTACAGTGTAAAACAGTGATAAAAAGTACAGTATATTAGATACATAAACCAGCAACATAGACATTTATTATCATTATCAAGTATTATACACTTTATATCATTGTATGTGCTATACTCTTAGATGACTCAGTGCCATAGGTCTATCTACACCAGCATCACAACAAATACTTAAGTAAAATATTACATCGTGACATTTTGATGGCTATGACATCAGTAGACAATAGGAATTTTTCAGCTCCATTATAATTTTATGGGACCACTATAATACACAAAGTCCACTGTTGACCAAAACTTTGTTTTACAGCAGTGGAGTGTTACATAATAATAGACATGACCAAACTACTGCTGAGTAGCAAGGGTGAATATGGGAAACATAATGCTGAGCAAAATAACCCAATGCCAAAAAATAATTACTCCATGGAATCTTGCATATAAGTTTTAAAAAGTAAAACTGATCTTTGAAGTTAGAAATCAGAGTGACAATTACTTTTTGCAAGAATAGAGAAATAATAATTGGGAGATGGCACAGGAAGAGTTTCTGATGTGCTGATATTTTATTTCTTGTTCGAAGTGGTAATTATACAAGATGTGTCCACATCACTATACTCATTAAGCTATACCCTTGAGATTTCTACATGCATGTTAAGCTTCAATAAAAATTTCCTTAAATGCGCATCATTAGTGCCTGTACTGAAAAGAAATTTAAATTATTTTTATAATAGCATGTACATTTTGTATAAAGGAAATATGGCATGTGTTTCCAACATGGCAAGATAATGTATTTTTTCTCTTTTGAGCTAGGCACTTCATATTACATCAAAAATAATTAATAGTGCAATTTCTCTTGGACAGAAGTAGAAGCAAAAAATCCCAAATTCCTCATCCTGGAGGAATGTGATGGTCAGACGAGGTATGTGAAAGGCAAATTACCATTCCAGGTCTCAAAATACACAGAAGTTTTACAAAAAGTATCATAATTTCAGGAAAAAATAAGATTAATGAGATAGGTAAAAGCCAAAGACTTGTGCTAAAGAATAATTCCTGAAAAGAAATAGAAGTCTAAATTGCAAAACATCCCAATGGGGTGGTGGTAGGCAGCAGAGTCCCGGTGGTTATCATTTGATCCTCTGGACTGATTTGCTTGTCTGTTACCTTTGTGAGACATTATTATTTTTAGCACGAGCTGCCATGTGCTACATCATTTCACAAAGTGGTTCTGGCCAACTCATGGGACAGCAGGCCAACACACAGAGGTTCAAATGATGTCAAGACAAGACTATGCTACACATATGCTCCCAAATCCCAGCCTGCTCTGGACAAATTCAAAATATACACACAATCCTATATAGTGCAACAGACAAGCTCTAGGTCAATGCCATCATCCTTCTGGTGTTATTCAAAACTCCACATTAAATATGAAACACACTAGGTGAGAATCTTTAGTATTTTGCTGTTGACTTGCTTGTGAAATATGATGGATTTGAAATCAAAATTACTTAGAAGGAGAGATTTTATAGAATTTCTCTTATTTAAATGTGCTGTTACCAAAATAAACATGAATTATTTCACAGCCAGCTTCACGCTTTGCTTAGTGATTATTGTTCTTATAATAATTGGAAATTAGTAAAAATTTAGGGAATAGTACCTCAATGTCCTGATTGTAAGCTATATAGAAGGACAGAGGATGTAACCAAGTCATAGAGCTCTTGCTTAGCATGTATGAGGCCCTGGTTTTTATCCTCAACACCATAAAAAATTAAAATTAAACATGCACAAGGTAGATGACAGAATAATTTTATAATATCATAAAGATGCAGACCATAATGATTACACTTGCTGATCCAATGAATAAATGTTTTATATTTATATGTGTAGAAAATTCTAACGAAAAATCTCTAATAATATCGCAGAGTCATAACATATACATCTTCTAAATATCTGGCAAAGAAAAGCAATTGAAAGTCATGTAATTGAATAATTACAAGGAATTAGCTAATGTATGACTGTATCAAATAACTTTCTAAAATAAATACCTGCTTTATCCAAGCAACACATGTTTAAACAAGCATGGAGCATTATTTTTCTTGCATCATCAATGAATCCTCTAACTTGAAGAAAGAGCAACTCTTAAAATGAGTTCGAATATTAAGAATAGAAACGTTTAAAATATTTAACATATACAAGGATTTTTTTCTCATGTCAGAAGACTGTTTCTTTAAGAACTTCACAATGGGGTTATGTAAATAATGTCATTTAAATTGAAAAAAATATTTTTAATTGCTGTGGATCTTAGAAATTACGATACAAATAGATTTCAATACATATGATACCATAGGCTTTTACTCACAAAAGTGGAAGTAATTTATTGAAAAACAAAAGTAAAAGTAAATTGAGACATTAAAAAAATTGAACTGAAAGATTATCTATACCAGCCAGCAAGAGTAAACATAGTCATAATATACGTGATGACAAATATGGCCAAGCAAATAAGCCAAAATCATAAAGATAAAATTAACGTCAAAAAGTCATGTCAGCTGCAAGAATCAGAGAAGTGTGCAGTAAAACCACAATGAGATAATGCTACACTACCACTGGAAAGGCTAAAATAAAAAAGGACTGAGAATAAGTAGTGGCAGGTAAAAGAGCAACTGGAACTCTCATATTGCTGATGGGAAAATAAAATTTATAACCAGCTGATGTACGATTGTATCAGTTGTTTCACAAAAAGTTAAATGTACACTTACCACATGACTCAGCTATTCATGCCCAAGTATTTATCCAAAGGATTGAAGATATACATTCACAGACTTGTGTATGATTCTTCACAGTAAGTCTATTCATAACAGCTACAACTTGAATTAACTTATGTCCACCAACAATTGAATAGATAAACCATAATAAGTCCATATGATTAAATACTACCCAGTAGTATTTTTGATAGGACATAAGTCAGATGAATCTCAAAATCATTATACTAAACGAAAAAAGTCAGACACAAAAGAGTAGATAATTCTTCGATATGACTTAAATATACAATTCTAAAAAAGATATTGATTTATAATGACAGAAAGCAGACCAGTTTTGCCTGGAGCCAGGAATAGGGAGATAGTTGATTAGAAAAGGAGTAGGAGGAAAGGAACTTTTCGGGGTGCAGGAAATATTCTATATCTCATTGTAAGTGAGATACTTGTATACATCTACTGTGTAGTTGTACACTTGTATACAACTATCAAAACTCATTCAGCTTAAATGTCTTAAAATGAGTGCATTTGACTTCATGTACATCATGCTTCAATAAAATTTATTTTTAAAAAAATTCTTCAAACCCAGAATATGTAAAATGTTTCCATAAACAGTATTTTTAATATTCTTTAAGGGCATTATCTTTCTAAACTTCTCCCAGAATTTCTCATCCAAATATTTTGATCCCCTTGAAAACATCGTGAAGAGTTTATACTTTGACACAGCCCTTGTGATTGATGTTAAGCTCGGTTGTGTCTGCTTCTGGAATAGACTTTTGCTTGACAAGTTTCTGTTGCATCTCAGGATGGAGCTGAGTCGCTGATAACCAGGGAGATAACATACACTGCTGCTCCAGCGCACCCTCACTCCCGCTGTACTCCTCACAGAATCAGGCATACTTCGCCTAAAGAAAACCAGAGGGCTAGAGCTGGGAGAGACTTCAGGAAACACCTAGAGTGGTGGTTTACAAACTTGTCTTACCTCTTTTTAAATTATATCACACACAAGGGCCTAACACATGAAACACACACAAAAGTAAGATCCTTCATTTTAATCAGAGACGGGAGAGACTACTGCCCATCCCGCCAGCACTAACATCACCCCCAACACTGACCAACCCAGAGTCCTCAAATCCAATCAGAAACCACCACTGAAATTTAGAGAAAATCAATGACCTCCTTCTTTCATTCCTCTGCACTGAGTGGTCCCTTCTTTTGTCCCAAATCTCTACAAGACTGATTCCTTCACCCCTTCAAAGTATCACATAAATGTCACCTCATGAAGCCCAACCAGGACCCTCTATTTTGTATTACCTGCAAGCCACCCTTATTACCAGCACTCCCAATAACTCTTTACCAATCTCAATTTTTTCTTTTCCAAGGCACTGTAATCTTTTAGCATATAATTAATCGTGTATATTGCTTATTGTCCCTCTTTTATGAAAATAAAGGCTCTTGAAGAGATGAGATTTTCTCTGTCCATCATCTCCAGAGAGCTTAGGATAGCATTCAGCACCAAGCTGACATTCAGTACACATTGACTGTGAAAATATTTTATGTCACTTAAGATTATAGCAGGGGCCCTAGGTTTCAAGTCTCTTGATTTCTTGTGTATTTATCTTTTTGTAGGTAACTGTGAATGTTTTTATATAATGAAATGAGTAGGAAGTAAAATTACTTTGTTTTTTCTTGGCCATACAGATGAAATGGAACCACATATCCCATTAAAATATCAAAAAGTGGACAAAGTCATACTCATCAGATGAATATTTTAGGATTCATATACATAAAGATGTGTATATGTATTACATATGTGCAGTTATGTAGATGTATGTATCAGTCAGCTTTCCATCACTATAACAAAATACCTTATAAGACTGAAGGGTTTATTTTAGTTCACAGTGTTGAAGGTTTCAGTGTCTGATCAGTTGAGAATATTGCTCTATGAACTGGGGAAAAGCAGAAAATTATGACAAGATTATGTGGCAGAATAAGCTGCTCACCTCCTGGATGCACAGAAAGAGAGAGAAAGGCTAGCATCCTACAATGCCTCAGTGACCTCAACCTACAACTGGGCCCCACTTTTACAGGTCCCATCACCTACCAATAGCACCACCAGCTGGGGACTAAAAACATGACCTAGAGGGGGACACAGATCCAACATACACTTAAGCTGCATTAACCCCCGGTAACTCTACATTCACATTACCATCAGTACTCTCCAAACACCGCCATGGATTATGATTTCGCTGTTGACTGTTCTGTTTTCCAAGCCTCTTCAGCCTCCCTACTACCTTTCTCCAATCTAAGCACCAACCCCTTACCACATCCATGGGCTCTACTCTACTGTCTCTTCCTCCTAATCTGCTCACTGACTTCCAACCACCTTTACTTCACTATGCAAAGAAAACACCACCTCACCTTTTTAACTCAGATCCAACCACCTTTGCATATCCAACCCTTCTCCATGCCCAGGAAGAAAACAGGAGTAAGACGGCTTTAATTTTACATGATTCACTTGCCTTTAAAAAAGTTGGTATGAGTTGAAATATTACTTTTCTTTTACTACCAATGGAAGAAACTATAACAAAAACATTTAAGCTATTTTACTACTATATTTATGTATATAAACTGTTAACAATAAAATTAACCAAAACTCAAAGGATCCAGATCTCAATTGTCATGCATTATGTGTCTTTATTTTGATGTCACAAAAAAGGGGGAGATTAAAAACAAGTCAAAACAAAATTAAAAGTCTGTAACTATGATTTAAAAAAAAAAAAAGTCCACTTCCAGTATAGGTTTAAAAGATTATACACATTTCATCCAACTGGAGTGAAAAGAGGGACTTAGCAAATGATTTATCACATCTGGAGAGAATTGAGGGTCTAAATGCTCAGTAGCTGCCTTCTGTGTTTTCAGATGTGGACTGATCAATTAGAATTAAAATTGCCTAGAGTATATACTAAGTTAGAGGTAAGGTCCAAGAATCAAACCTCATGAGTTTACAGTTGAGGGAAATGAGACTAAGTGAAAATAAAGAAAATAGAAATTCTGTTTGACTGCTCTTTAATGCTCTAGCATTTATTTAATAGCTTCTATGTGGCAGTACTGCTTAAAATACAGTATTTCACAGATATTAGCGTCCATGTAGAGAAAGTACTACTGCAAAGTGCTCTGAACTTTGACCTTCCTGCCTCAGTAACAGGAAGTTCACTCTGACCTTCCCATTTCTCTGTGCACTGACCGGCCATTAAAGTTCTCTGAACAACCTTGTGTGAAAGTAGGTCACAAAACTTGATCCAGAAGAGTCCTGCCCTATGCCCGGAGACCAGAAAGAAGTTGAACCGGCAGGCCTTCCAGGTTCTTCCCATTAGCTTATTTTCATTAGATGACACCATTTTCGTCTAATCATATTTCAACACAACTGTGCACTCTTCATCACACTTAAGCAAAAACAAACAAACAAATAAACCAAAAAGCCATAGCTTTCCCTAGGTCTTTGGAATTTAATTTCTGAAGGCTCTCTGTCAGGTAAAACTCTGGTTGAAACAATGTGTTAAGTTTTCTCTTGTTAAACTGTCTCTTGTTGTAGGTGTGTCAGCCCTGGACCTTGTGATAGGTGAAGAAAAGGTATTACTCCTCCTCCCTCACACTAGTTTATATAGCCTGCTACCAACCTCCCAGTAGGAAGATACTACTGTTATCGCCATTTGCTAAAAACACAACCAAAGAGAAAGAATAGTGAGGCACGTGGAGATGAGTAATTCACATATATAGTAAGTGACATCTGGAATCTGAGCTCAGGCATGTGCCACTACATCCGGTTTAAACGCATTGTGACCTCAGTACTTAGAAATACTTCAAGACCAAGAATTTAAGATTAATTATTTAGGAATATACTATTTTAGAAGTATTTCCAGATAATTAACATAATATTGTTCTTCAGAGACAATGACCTGCAATATAACTTTGTAACAGAATCACTGTCAATTAAGAATGAGAGGGAACAAGTATCTTAGTTAATTTTCTCATTGCTGAAACAAAATACCTGACACACACAAGTTAAAGGAGAAAAGGCTTATTTCAGCTTGCAGTTTGTAGAGGTTTCAGTCCATATTTGGCTGGCTCCAAGGCAGGGCAGCATGGTAGAGGGCATTGTGGAGGAGCAGTCCATGGCAGACTAGGCAGAAGGGAAGCAGCCTGCCTACCATCTCTCCCTTGTACTCCATTCAGGATACAAGCCTAATGGTTCATGCCTCCCATACCCAGGGCAGGCGTCCCATTATCCACACCCAGAACAATGCTAACCAGTCAGTGGACTAATCCAGTACCACACATCCTGAATCCCAGTATCACACACCCTAATCCAGTATCACACACCCATGATTCAGCCACTTCCCAAAAGCCCCACATATGAGTGCATGGGGCTTTGGGGGGACATCTATAAACAAGCCATAACAAAAAGTATGCGTTAACTAGATGTTAAAAGAAACTAATCTTATTAGATAAGTGTAGTGATTCTCAAAAAGACACACACACAAACTGTAACAGTCCCAAAGTGTTGGTTGCTTATCAAGATGATTTTATAAATCTAAATAAGCTTCTAATTATTCAAATTGTGGAAGAAAAACGTCCCTAACGTAGAAGTACTCACTATAAAAGGTGGGTAGAGATAAGAGGAAGGATTTCCACTGCTCTGTATCACAATTATTCTCCCAACCTGTTCCTCGCTGTTTATATCATCAGAATATTAGAAAACAATAGTTGAGGCAGAAAAGCATAACTGTCAGGTTCCGTAGTGACCTCTCCATTTCACTCAGATATAACCTAAAAATCTTGCAGTTGCCTTCCATAAGCTCACTATCTGCACCCAACCACCACCACGCCCTGTCGTGAGCTCTGATTTCATTCCAATCCTGCCCCACCGATGTTTCCATTTTTCTTTGAACACACCAGGCATGTTCTTGCCTTACAGCTTAGAACTGTGGTTATGTAAACCTGCATCACTGTTCCCCCAGATACCTACATGGGCAACCCTTCACTTTTTAAAATCTTTTCTCTAGTGTCACTTCCTCCTTGAGATTTACCCTTACCATTTTATTTAATAATCACTACTCACATCCTCTATCCCCTTACTGGGCTCTTGTTACTCTATTTTTCTTTACTTTTTAAAAATTTTTTTCCACTGTACTTATCACCTTCTAAAATGCCATTTAAGTTGTTAATTTTAACATACCTATTGTTTGTTTTCTTCATCCTCTTACTAAAACGTAACCAATATAAGGGCGGGGATCTTGTTTGTTTTGTTCATTGACATATTCTAGACCATATCTATTAGATACTATTCATTCAAATCTGCTAAATGATGAATAGATCAATGTAATTTCACTCATTTAGCTTTTTATGTCTTCCAACATATACAAGCTGTGGGAAGAGAGATTGTGTGTGGGGACTCAAATCAGTTAATTAACCTTATTGAATGAAATGTAGGCAGGAGCTGTACCTGATTCACTGGATTGTCTCACAGATGAAGAAGGATTACATATTTAGCGTACTGCATGCACACAGAGAGAATGCACTACCAGCTACTAACAAAAACCATAAGCAAATTTGAGCCTGAGTTTAGAAAAGAGCCTAATTCTATTCGGACAAAACATTTCTAGATCTTTCTCCTGAGTTATAATTGAGAGTTCAGAGCCCTAGAATTAAGAAAGATACTTTCCCCAAATTTTTACTATGCTAGAACTTGTAGACCTGAAGGTTATTGTGCTCCAATTTAGTATTTATTGTCTATGAAAAGCTTGTGTCACCTGCAAGCCTAGAGATCTCTTCATTAACTTCATTTTCCTTTCAGAAAATGCAGAAGAAAAAATTCAAACCATCCCAATGTTAATTCCTAGGGTCTTTATCTGCACTTATCCTTACAACTTCCTTCTATTTGTCATTTCCTCTTAACCGAACTTGGAACTCTGTCCTGCCAAAGACTGAGTTTGGCCTTTCTTAGGAAAGGGACAGGTTTGGGACAAGATTGCAAACTCTTCTCGGCTTCACCATTCTCATAAGTCCGTGTGTCTTACATAACGAGTGACTCAGTAACAACAGTAGACTTCAATCCACAGAAGCAAAAACTAGTATTATGCACAAGACACTTAGTGGTCTACAAATATCCATACAATAGAAGGTGGTTTAAAAACAATTATAAAAGTAAGAATGAAAAATTGGCACATTTATGAATGTTAAATGGCTACAGAATAAAGAACCAACAAAAAAACAATTATTTTGAGAAAAGATTAGGCTCCAGTCTTTTCGTTCTGCACAGGTAGTTGCGTGGCTCCTGAATTCTTCCCCTTTTTCTTAGTTAAAACTCCAACTGGAGATTGCGCAATCCAAAAGAGATGATTTAGGAAATGAGATAGATATCTCTTGTAGAGATAACAGGGCAGGAGTAGTGGCCTTTTAAAGGGCTGAAATCAGGAACTGGGAAGTTTTCAGAATCTTGGAAATTGTTCTTGTCTCTCTTCTTTTGCCACAAGCTCACTATACTATTTTTCTCCATGAAAACTTGCCATCTCACTGTCTCAGGATGACAGCATGGCTTCCCAAAGTTCCTCAGCTTATACAACCTCCCTTCCAGCCACTTCAGAGACTAGGACTGTTGCCTCTGAGTCCAAATTTCCAACTCCCATAATAGAGAATTGAACTGGCCCAGCTTGGGTTGGACATATTCCCCTTCCTTCTGCCCCCTTGTCTCTCCCAATCAATCAGGACACAACATGGCTAAACTTGTGAAGAGGGGTTGTGTGATGGCATTACTTATAATGAGGGACTGGAGTTACTTATAGCACTGTGTGGTCCTTTTGGACTCTTTTCCCCTGAGCTCTCTCAGTGCCCCATCACGGGGTGGAAAGATGACATTTTTGAGTCTTAGGACTTTCATAGATCCTTCTTCCAAATTCTTAGCTAGCACCCACCCCAGTTATAGCAGGCTCCTAACCTTACCCTGAGCCTCTCACCTCAATTTAAACAATGAAGGAGGTCAGTATTAGCTCTCTCCTCCTAGCTTGTACAGGAAGTTTCAGGTGAAAACGACCAAGAATTATTATAGTCACTGAAAATATGAAGAAAATACAATGTGGTCACTGCCTTTCATTAGAAGGGAGGAGTACAAAAGAAATTAAAAAATTGAAAAACAATGTGGGAGGCACAATGATTATGGAAAAAGTGACAGCAAAAGGGTAGAACCCCAAACTCATGCTAATACTTCAGGAAAGAAAAAAAGTCCATTATCCTTAGAAGGCATCAAAGGAAAAGCAGAAGTGGTTGGTACTGTGTGGATAAACTATCAAAGTTCAAGGGAGCAAAATTAAAAGTAATTACATAAAATGGCTTCTCCAGAATGTGACTTCTGACTGCAAGATTGAAGCTTTTCTTTGAATATTAAAGGAAATGAGAAAAGAAAACAATTAAGGCTTCGCCTTGGTAAAGCAAATGAGTGTTAGTATTCTTTCCAATTTTAAATTGATAGATGATTTTTGGTTCATTTAATAAAGAAATTCAATGATTCATCTTTTGAATGAGTTAAGTGTAAATTAACCAGAAATACTTGTGCATGGCAATCATTTCAGTGGTAAAGTAATTTAGTTTTGTCAGGGGTTGCTAATTTAAACAAGATGACCTACCTCACACATGACATTCTTGCATTACTGGCAGATTCTTGGCCAATGGCATCATAATCTTCAAAGAGTATTGCGGGAGACAAACGCATAGTAGTCACATTATTGTAACATATTCCACAGCCACAGCTCACCAAGATCAGCTCAGCCCCTCTACTCTTCCATTCAGAAAATAGTTTCTAGATGGGATAAAACATTAGTGACAAGGCTGACTGAGTAAATAAAATAAACTGTGAAAAGTTAAACCTCTTTCTATCTCAGAATCATCACTTTTCCTTTGCGGTTTTGGTAGAAGTCTTGATTTCTTGTATTATCAATGCTTTTATGTCATGTTTGTTGAGACTCACGCACACTCTTTCCCTTGCGTCCTGTGAAATGGCCACTAATGGGACTGATGACAGCATGTGATTGAGTCATAGTTAAGAGGGGGACAAACTGACACAGGCGATTATCATTTCTCTGCAGATGTCACTGCAGTTATAAATTATAAGAGCAGGCCTTTTCCTAACAGCAATGACCAATGTACACAGAGAAAAATCAAAAGACTACTATATACCAAGTATATCGTATATGGTAGAGAATTGGCCTTAGAGACAGTTACTACCTTCAAGGAAATGGCAAACCAGTCCCAAAAAGGAGGCCTAGACGTGTAAGAATTTAAAAAACAAAATGTCAGTTAGGTTTACCGACAGGTAATAAGGAAAGAAATTACTGAAGGGGAGAGAGAATTAAATTAGCACGCTCCATCGGAGTCAGAATCCTCACCGGTGTGGTCTCATTTAGTCCTCACAATACGCTGAGCTGCTGTTGTTCTTTTTTATACGTGGGGCTCCAACGTCTCATCGAGATCAAGTGTGGCTTCCTCACAAGCACAGTAATGAGGTGCCCCGCCTGCGAATGCGGCTTTTATGGGGTTGCTGGGTTACTGTGCTGTGTTTCGGTAGAGCTACGATGCTGGACACCAGATGAAGCCTTGGGCTGTTGGGGCAATTGTAAAACAAGAAGGTCTCCAGGTAAGAACCCACAACTCTGGCTTTGAGAGTACAGGAAAAGGAACGTTTTCCTCTGGGCCTCGCTGACTCACTCTTCTCCTTAGAGGAGGAGGAAAACTCCTCACAGAGAGGAACATGCCCACCACAAAGCGGCTAGCCAAGCCTTTGGACAGGACAAGACCACCAGTCCCAGAAAGCGAACAACGCTCCGAAAGCGTTACCATCTCGATTCATGTTATTCTCTAGGTTGTTGTGGTTTTCCTGTTTTTGCCCTTCTCCACCCCAAGCTTTAAACTCATTGTTCTCCCAGGGGAGTGACAAAGAATCAAGATGAATCACAAGGCCACATCTATGTCCCTGAAACTTCTGTGGCAGTAGAGATGGGGCTGGCATCTTAGGTGAGGGTTCGTTGGTCTTATGCCTCGCTACTAATCCCACAGAAGAAATCTCTGTCAGTTACTAAGGAGGGTATGGAGTGATTTTGCTTCAAGAAAAGCAATTGTTTCCTGATCGTCAGATAGGATAGCATGGAACAAAACGGGTGTGTCCCTCTTCAGTCCTCTCTCATTTAAAGTCACAGCTCTTTCTACAGCCACACCCAGGTGAACACAGAAGAGGATGAGCATGTAACAGTACTTTTCATGAGGCAGGGACAAGGCGCACTATTGAATACGCGTCACAAAAATCAGTACAGTATTACTGATCCATGGGATTAAATCTACTTAGATGTAACAAAAATCTAAAAAAAGAACCAGAATGGGTGACTTTCAGCATAGCAATACTCACAAGTGTCAAATGCTGGATTTCCTCATGGCTTCTTTTTTCAAAGTGTTCTAAAGTCTCTTGTGTCTATCAGTCTCATCTCCACAATTCGTAGGAGACACTAGTTTACAACACCCCACCCGCCTCATCACATCCATCGGTTACCAGGCATGGCGTGATCAGAGACACTACGTAATCCCATGCACACAAAGTCGTTGTATGCTACAGTCAGCTGTGACGTGGCTGGTCACACTTGCCTATGCACTTCTGCATGCTCGGTCTTTGGAGGGAGTCTCCCAACTTCTGTGCTCGAAATGAAAGAGCTGAAGTTGAAGAGAAAAGTTCATCTCCATCCTTAGACTGCTAAAAACTAAATTTTAAATTAGTTTTGTAACTGTTGAGCTTCTTTTTAGTACATGTGTGAGGAACAGACATACAGCACAGTTTGGATACAATGAATATATAATTATGGAGTATTTATGCAAGACATCATTTCACAGCAATAGAAATAGCTGATGGCGAGCCTGTCTTCACAAATGACCTGCAAATAGCTCTGCTTTGCTTCTCCAGATAAAGATGACCGAAAACCAAAACAAATCTGTAGAAGAGAGGGGAAGGAAAAGAGAAGAAAAAGAACTAGTTTTAAAGAAGCATTTTCGTAATAAAATGACAAGATGCTTTGTGTTTGGGCTCATGTATCAGTTTTGAATGCAATTCCAACACAGAGACTGAAATATTGTAAGCAAAGAAAGCATTAACTAAGTGTCTAGTTTTTCAAAATTTTCACAACTACAATGCCCAAATTTTCTTTACAGGTGTTACTGTATCAGTTTTTAAAACTTAGCCAGCATAGCAGTGCATGCCTGTAATTCCAATATTCTGAAAGAATGAGGCAGGAGGATTGCAAATTTTGAGTCCAATTTAAGCAACTTGGCAATTTAGCAAGACTCTGACTCAAGATAAGAAAACAAGAAAGGATTGAGGATGTAGTTTAGTGAGAAGGTCCTGGGCTCAATCCCCAGTACCAAAAAAAGGTCATTCTGCTTAAGATTTATTCATAGTCACCATTGAAATAAAATACATTCAAATTTTAATAACAATAATTTTCAACAAAAGTGCCAAGTTTTCAGCTTCAAGGTAATGTACAGTGTTAAATATGCCAAAATGTTAACTGACTTTTATCTCAGGATAGAGATGTTTGTTTCCTTTGGGATCTTCTGTGTATTCTTCATCTTCTATACGAAAATGTATTTCTCTTGTAATTAGAATAAAATTTTAAGAGCTTATTCACATCGTGTTCTGGGAGTGTTAAGCAGTACCATTATTCTTTGAGACAAAAAACAAAATTTCTTTTCAGAAGGAAAAAATAAGACTCGTGGAAGAATTATATAGCCAAACTGTGGTTGGCACCCTATTGCCCTATTGAAAGAATTCTCTCTGAGTGACTTTTATGACCCATAATATTAACTCAGCGGATTTCCATTTTTTCTGCTCTGGGTGGCACATTAATTTTCTCTCATTGGCTTCCAGGAAGTTCTATGCAAGGGCAAGATTTCCGGGGAAGAGAACTAGGACCTGGCCCGGCAGGCAATCTGCATCTCCTTTGCGGGTTCTCTTCATTGTTTGCATAGCACAGAAATGTTTCTGGCCAAGGAACACTGGTTTATTAAATTTTCTTTCCGATGCCTATGGGTTTAAATTAAGGAGGACTTCATTTAGAGAAATGCACACAGGGGGCTTTCATAACACAAAGGGTTTGAAAAAAATGAAAGGTTTGACAGTTACTATAGACTACAAAAACTGAAGTTAATAAAATTGTGTTGTATTTGGGATTTTTGTCAAACAAGTAGATAATAGCTGCTTTTGTCCTACAGAAATCGAATGATGAAAGATGATGTTAATCTACTTTACTATAAAAAAATCACTTTACTATCTATATGTATCCCATAACATCACACTGTAAACCTCAAATAAACACAATAAAATTTACTTCTGAACAAACAAAAAATACTCATCACATTTATTTCGCACATTCAGGCATGTCACTCGCACCACTTCAGACCAAGTAAGCTTTGCGTTGCTGGGTTTTTAAGGTTCTTTTAAAATGATTATCCATTAAAAATTTTTCTATGTGCTCACAATGTAATTTGAGAAAACCAATTTCTTAACTGCTCTCGGGAATTTCCTCTTTATCCATATTGACATTGACTCTGCTGGTTCGTGAAACAATATAAAACCTGATTTTTAACTGTCAGACCTTAATGAAGGAAAGTTAAAAACTAGGTCCTTCTGATTTTCATAGTTTCCCCCTGATTCCATAATGAACAATTGAGGGATCAATAATCACTATTTCTCTAAATCTGTGATTCTAGATTTTGCCCTCTAAAATAGGCTGTAGCAGGAATTAGGACTAGAGATATGACCTAGCTATTCCCCTTCTTGGTATCTTCCCAAAAGAATTAAAAGCATCATCCCACAGCAAAATAGGCACACGCATGTTTACAGCGGCACAGTTTGTAATAGCTAAATCTTGGAAACAGTCCAAATGTCCATCAATTGGAGAATGGGTAAAGAAGATGTGTTTTTTTTTTAATACAATGGAGTACTACTCTGCCATAAAGAATGATAAGTTTGAGATATTTTGAGGTAAATGGATACATCTTGAGACCATACTCTTAAGTGAAATAAATTGGACACACTTGTTTAAATACCGCATTGTTTCTCTGGCGTGAGAAACTGAAAGTGTAAATAAAGACTAAAATGTATTATATTGGGGGAAAAAAATTCTAAAAATGTAATAAAATAGGCTGTAGCATCAGAGTGACACCACAGGACACATGAAAATCTGATCTTGCCAGCAGATAATAATTTGGTAATGAAGCAGGAATACAACAAAATTTTCTCATGTTCTTTATTAGACACTGGCTGCCAAGCTTCACTTTACTAATACATTTTTAAGGGCAACTTGCTTCCATTGTCTTTTCTTTATAAGCATAGACATTATATTCCATGTAAAGAGAAAGTATGAGATGGTATCAAGAAAATACTAGCCAATATCACCTTTCATAATGCACAAATTTCAAGGTTCCCTCATTTCCTTATGCATTTATTAATAGATCTTATTACTTACCTAAATGTAAATATTTAGATATAAAAAAAGAAAAATATAAGTGATACATCCACTGTAGTACCATTTCCTTATGAAAGTATTAATAGAAGTTAAGACAGAATATCTAGAAATCACTCATTGGGTTGCAAAGCCCAAGACTGTGATGCAGTGATTTTTGAAATTCACAGTATCATTAATCTCAGAAATAATTTCCTGATCACTAAAGAAAAATAGTCCAAAAGACTTGCCTGAACTATCTGTTAGGAGCCTTATACTTTGCTGATTGAGCTATGACCATGTTGACAGGAGTATTGCTTTGTGAGAGTCAATATAGATAGGTAGAGACATAGATGTTTATATATTTATATATCACATTTATATGCCATACATCCCTGAGAATTTATATTATTTCCTCATGTTGGCTACTATAAATAGTGTCACAGTGAACATGGAGTGAGTGCACATATCTTCTCAAGATGGGAATTTCACAGTATAGAGATTCCTCAAAAAACTACAACTAGAGGTTCCATTTGATCCAGCTATTCCTCTACTGGGCATCTTCCCAGAAGAATTAAAATCATCATACCACAGCGATATATGCACAACTATGTTTATAGCAACACAATTTGTAATAGCTAAGTCTTGGAAACAACCTAAATGCCCAACAACTAATGAATGGCTAAAGAAGATGTGGTTTTTGTGCAGAATGGAGTACTACTCTGCCATAAAAAAGGATAAGGTAGAGACATTTGTAGGTAAATGAATGTACCTCGAGAACATACTCTTAAGTGAAATAAGTCAGACACTCATGAGTACACATCAAATTGTTTATCTGATATGAGTAAACAAAAGGGTAAATAAGGTCAGAGAGGTGTAATAGATACTATATAAAATGAAGATAATATTGAAAAGAGGAGAACTAGAAAGGAGGAAGGGGGTAAGAAAGAAGGGGGAAAGGAAAGGAGGAGGAAAGGGAAAAAATGGGAAAATATAAATAAACCTGCTGTAAATAGGGAAGGGGAAACAGAAGGGAGGGGTGGGGAAAAGGAGGGAAAAGCAAGATACATCACGTACAGGTACAAAATAACCACGGTGAATGTGAACGTTATGTATACAATGCACCAATACATGTTCTTGGTAAAAAAAACAAAAAATTAAAAAATAGATGGGAATTTCAACTCCTTTGTGTATATATCCAGGAAAAGGATGCTGAGATATGATGGTAGTTCTATTTTAATTCATTTAAGAACATCTGTACTGTTTTCTATAACAACTATATCAGCCTGCATTCCCAATAACAGAATACTAGAATTCCCTTTCTCCAAACCCTCACCACTGTTTATCAATTGGTATTTTTTTAATATTAGCCATCCTTGTGAGTGTGAGGTGATATGATAGTGGTCTTAATTTGCATTTTCCTAAAGATTAATGATTAGACTATCTTTTTATATACTTACCATCATTTTTATGTCTTCTGTATCTGTCCATTATCCACTTTTAATAGAATTATTTTCCTTTTATGAGTTATCAGAGTTCTTTATAAATATCTTACCAGATATAGGATTTGCAAGTATTTTTTCCAGTCCACAGTCTATATTTTATTTTATTGCTTCTTTGTTGTACAGAGATTTTTAGTTTGAGATTGTCTCATTTTTTAAAATTTGTTGTAGCCTGAACTTTTGGTCTGATATCCAAAAAATTTTTGCCAAGGCCAATGCTGAGGAGATTTCTGATACATTCTCTTTTAGAATTCTTACTGTTTAAGGCCTTACATGAGGGGTTTTTAAATCTATTTTGAGTTGATTTTTGTGTAAGTGTCTAAATTTTTTTTTTGGCATGTGGAAATCAGGTTTTCTCAGCACCATTCATTGAAAAAACTGTTCTCTATTTTTGTGTCTCCTTCTGCCCTTGTTAAAAATAGCTGACTATGTATGTTCTCATGTATTTCTGGGTTCTCTTTTCTGTGTCACTGGTCTGTGTTCTGGTTTCATGCCAGTACCATATTGTTTTGATTACTGTATCTCTGCAATATAATTTTAAGTCAGGAAATGCAATGTCTTGGACTTTGTTTTTCTTTCTCAGAATTGTTTGGGCTAGTCAGAATCTCTTACGGTTCTACATAAATCTTAGAATTGTTTTCTAGATCTACATGAAAAACGTCATTGGAATTTTGACAGGAATTGTGTCAAATCTGTGTATTGTTTTGGCAGTATGGACATTTTAACAGTATTAATGCTTCCATGAGCATGTGATATCTTTCCATTTGTTTGTGTCTTCTTCAATCTCTCTCACCAACATTTTATAGTTTCAATGTACAAATCTTTTACCTTCTTAATTAAATTTATTCAGTTTTTATGTACAGAAATACTACATGCTGATTTTTAATCTGCTGATTTTTTATTCTGTGAATTTATTTATTTGTTCATGTGTGTGTGCGTGTGTGTGTATCCATGTGCATGTAATTTTTAGGGATTTCTACACAGAGGATCATGTCATCTACAAACGCGGATAATTTTTCTTCTTCCAATTTAGGTGTTTGTGTTTTCTTTTTCTTGTCTAATTTCTCTTGCTAGTATTTCCAGTACTATGGTGAATATAAGTGGTAAGAAAGAGCATCCCTGCCAATCAAAATCAGTGGAAATGTTTTCAGTTGTTTGCCATTGATTATATGTCAGTTGTAGGGTTTTTTTAAAAAATAAATGTACTTTGTTACATTAAGGGCATTTCCTTCTATGTCTAAACTGTTAAGGATTTATATAAAGATACTATACTTTGTCAAATATTTTTCCTGTATCAGTTGAGAATGATTACATGACTTTTATCTTTCATTCTGTTAATGTGACATATCACATTGTTTTATTTGGATATATTAAACCAGCTTTGTAGCTCAGGAATAGATCCTACGTAAGCATGATCTATGATCTTTTTGACGTGGTGTTGAATTTAGTTTACTTACATTTTACTGAAGATTTCTGAAGATATCACTATGTACCAATTAAACAGTTTGCTCCAGAACAATGGGTCAAAGAAGAAATCAAAAGCAAAATTTAAAACTATCTTGAGACAATTGGCAATGAAAATACAACATATCAAAGCATATGGAATAGGTAAAAGAAATTCTAAGAGAGAAGTTCATAGCAACAAATGTCTACATTAAAAAAGAAAAAGATCTAGATCAAAAGTTTAATATTATGCCTCAAGGAACTAGAAAAAGAATAAACTGAATCCAAAGTTAGAAGAAGGAAGGAACTAATAAAGATCAGAACAGAAATAAATCAAATAGAAAACAGAAAAACCATAGAGAAGTCAATAAAACTAAGTTATTTCTTTGAAAAAGTAAACAAAATTATCGAGCCCATAGTTAGACAAAGAAAAAAAGACTCAAGAAAATAAAATCAGAAATAAAAGTAGGGGCATTACAACAGATTCCTCAGAAATAAAAAGGATCATAAGAAATGATTATGAACAATTATACACCAAAAAAACTGGGTAACCAAGAGGAAATTGATAAATTCCTAGAAAAAGGCAACATATTAAGATTGAATTGGGAAGAAATAGAAAGCTTAAATAGACAACAAATAAAGAGATTGAAGAAGTAATTTTAAAACTTTCCAACAAAAAAGCCAAGAACCAGATGGCTTCATGGTGAAATTTCACCAAATGTTCAAAGAAGATTTATTACTAATATTTTTTTAATCTTCCAAAACATGAACTATAGGAAATATTTCCAAATGCTTATTTTGAGGCTAGTAATACTTTGGTCCCTAAAACAGAGACAAAATTTTTTTAAAACATCTATAGTTCATGTATTTTTAGTTCAACATTAGTATATATTATTTTGTTAGTGTAACAAAATGAGAGAAATGTACATAGATCCATAAGCTTCTTGGTTCCTCAAATAAGAGTACATTTTTAAAAAAACAAAGAATACTTCCCAAAGCATCTTTAAAAACTGAAAATATTTACCATTGAATGAATTTACAGTAATCATATTTGAGAGTTTTGAAATATTAAGAACTTGCTTTCAATTTCCCTGACTAATAGTACCTGTTACAAAATTCCTGCCAAAGGGTGTGGGAATTTGGATTGAGATTTATTTTGCAATTTTGAAGTTATCTCTGCTTCACAGTTTAAAGAAAGTGCTTGATGACATTGTTTGATTTGTTAACTATGCTGTTGAAACCATTCTATTCAGTTCTATCGAACCACATGCCCAAGAATTACTTTTAATTATAGTTAATAGGGACGGTATATCATTTATTTTCAACAGTTCCTTACTTGCTATTAACCAAATCTTGGCTTCTGGTTTACATTTTATTCTTTTTCATTTAAAATTCAGAAATTTAACATAGACAATAGAAATGCAAAAGTAACCAGTCTTCTATTCTCCTGGACCAACACAAAATTGCCCTCACCCTGACCCCAGTTATTCTACAACCAATATGCACCAATTACCTCCAGTGTGTCAGGCATTATTCTAGATACTAAAAAAAATGATGCAAATAAGAAGAATGTTGCTTTTAGCCTCCCTATAGGCTAAGAGGAATAACTGTTATTGGACTAATTACAACCAAGAATAAAGGGCTCTGTGGAGAAATATACAATGCTATGGAATCCCACAAGGGAGAATTAGTCTTGACTGGGGCTTTAGGAAAGTCTCTTTAGAACTTACACTGAAGCTGAAACATAATGCCAGTTGACCTCCAATATTGGTTTCTCCTTTATTCCACATAATAGTACTTGACTTTGATACATATTTACTCAGAATTACAGTCTTGTTTTGCAGCTAAATTGACTCACACGAGTAATTTTTAGCAAATGAAATAGTAAAAGTATGACACTCCTCAATCATACCCTGTCTTAGTTACCTTTCTAGAGTCAATGGTTTGCAAGAGAGCAGATTTAATACGGGACATTTACACATTACAACATTCACACACACAAACCAAATGCAGCAAAAGTGTAGAACAACTATCTATGCACTAGAGACCCAAAAGATCCGATCAAGGGCTGGGAGCCCACAGCACTGTGTCATGTATGTCTGTGTCCCCTGAAGAAATCTCTACTGGAACCAGGACATGACACACACAGTGGAGATGAAGACCAGAGCTCCCCTGAAGCAAACGGCAGCCATCGCGGACAATAGCAAGGGCCCAAGCTCCAATGACGAGAGCAGCTGAGTTCATTCAGGGAAACCACCTGTAACAGAGCTTCTCCTGGGAAACAGCTGTTGCTAGAGGTGGATCTTTATACCCAGAACCACACCAACTCAGTTCAGCTGGGCGTTCCTGCTCAAACTGACCATAATAAGTCCACCACAATCTGCCCCTGGTCAACTTGATAACCAGACACGTTTCTTTAAACTATAGTCTCCAGTCTCAAGATTTGTAAAGAGTTAACATATCTTGATCTATTCAGATTTACATTAACAATACAATTCTTAGTGCACTCATCCCCACCCCAGAAACAAATATTCAAAGAATGGCCAACACTGATTTCAAAAAGGTGTCCAAAAATTACAAATATACAATTGCGTTCTGTCTCTTGCTTGTTCTAAATCAATAAATAAATTTTTACAAAGTACAATATACCAATACAATGCATCCACACTTAAAAATACACCTTCAAATTTTAAAACTCTGATTTTCACTAACTTTAACAACAGAGCACGGCGACACTAAGAAACACCACTAAGGATCTCCTGCACCCCAAACACACTCTTCCCTTCTGGTTAAAAGCGTTAGGTCACTTTTCCATTGTCCTGTTTCTTCTCCACAACCATGTCCTCCTTTGTTCATCCTTGTAATCCACAGCTCCCCTCTGGCCAAATGCTTCAAGTCACTCTGCAGACTCTCTGCTCTCAATTTCCAACATACATCCGGCCAAAAGCCCTCAATAGTAACAATGCTACCGTCCCAACACCAGACTGCACTGAAATTTTTCTGCCACCCAGGCAATATCTCCAAACACAAGCAAAATGCAGACCAACCTCTGCCAAAGCGCACACATACCCACTGGGATCCAGCAGCCAACGCAGTCTTTCTGAGCAGAGGCCGCCCAAACCTCATCCTAACCGGCAGCATTTCCATCAGTTACTCTGGTTTTCCAGGCTCTGACCAGAGTCTCCCATATAAGTTTAGAGCATTCCGGAGCTGCCTCTCAAAACCCTTCCAAGTTCATTTCAAAGGTTCTTAAGCTACATGGCCAGGCAATGTCACAGCAAGGACCCCACTTCTCCAGTACCAATTTTTGTATTGGTCAGATACTTTTCTAGAGTCAATGGTTTGCAAGAGAGCAGATTTAATACAGGACATTTACACATTACAATATTTACACACACAAGTCAAATGCGGGAAGAGTGTAGAACAACTATCTATGCACTAGAGACCCGAAAGATCCAATCAACGACTGGGAGCACACGGCACTGGCTCACGTACTTAAGTGTCTGCACTAAAAGCCTGAAGAAATCTCTACTGGAACCAGGATATGACACTCACCGTAGAGATGAAGACCAGAGTTCCCCTGAAGCAAACAGCAGTCATGCCCGACAACAGCAAGACCCCGAGCTCCTCCTGAAACAAGTGTAGCTGAGTTCATTGAGGGAAGAAAGCCACAACAGAGCTTCTCCTGGCAAACAGCCACTGCCATCTTCCATTCCCTTCCTCCTTTGCGTTGTGTCTGCAACAACCTTCAGGTGGATCTTCTACGCCCACTACCACACCAACTCAGTTCAGCTGGGCGTTCCTACTCAAATTGACCACAATAAGCCCACCACATACCCTTAAAGGGACA
Organism: Hystrix cristata; assembly: GCA_004026905.1. Taxonomy (NCBI): domain Eukaryota; kingdom Metazoa; phylum Chordata; class Mammalia; order Rodentia; family Hystricidae; genus Hystrix; species Hystrix cristata. The sequence continues at coordinate 53,745 of PVJO010002239.1, read as the reverse complement.
GTATATGATCCTGTCTTTCCATGTCTCACTTTCTGCAGCCTGGAATGCAATCATGGTGATGAGACATCCCAAACAACATAAATAAAACTCTATGGAGAGTAAAAGAAAGGGCAGGCTGCTGCACCTATTCACAGCATAGGTACACACCAGCTTAGAGAGAAAAAAACTCAATCTTGTTTAAGCCATGTCATTTTGTTCTGCTTTACATATGTGAACACATATCTCAATGAGGAAAGGAGCTAATTAAGCCAGAAGAAAAGGAGGAAGAGGACAGCATACCAGCCAAATAGATAACTTCACACAGCTTATTACAAAGAAATAAATTATATGACTATGTGGAAATAAAAAAAAGGTAGAGTCATCAAAATGTAGGTAATGTAGGAGATTGCTGTAGTAATGGCCCTATTACAGTTTGTATCTAGATGTCCCCTAAACCCTCATGTGATCTAAAACATCATGCTAGACATGTGGAAGGAGATTGGCTTCTGGGGGTGGCACAGCTGACTTGATGTTAGGAGGTAGGGAGGGGCCAAAAGAGGTGGGTCACTGGGGAGTGGCCTGGAAGGGTTCATTGCTCTCCCTAACTCCTCCCTTGATGCTGTTTGCGTCCCCACCATCATGCCCAGAGCCGCTTCTCCTCTTTCACGTCACATAGGCAGCTGATTATGGAGTGCAATTTTTGCGAGCTGTGAGCCAAAATAAACCTTTCCTCTTTAGAGTTGTGGGTATTAGGTATTTTGTTTCAGCAGTAAGGAAAGTGACTAAGGCAGATTTGGGTACCAGGAGTGGCATCCTTGCTGACAAGCTGCCTGACTAAGTGGCTTAGAAGCTTTTGGAACTAATTCACAGGAGGAATTTGGAAATGTTTGGAAGCGCAGGCCGGGGAAGCACTATCATACTGTAATCGGAGCTGGATGGGAGATTCTGGTCAAAGCTCTGAAGGCAGAATGCTGATAGTATGGCAGCTGGTAAAGGCTAAACAGTGGAGGTTTCAGCTGGAAACAAGGATCCATTGGCAGCTGGATTCTAGGCCACATGTGTTACGCATTGGCAGAAAATTGGTCAAGATTGTGTGCATATCCTGATACTTCGTAGGAGATTACGGGTGGCAGACTAATTAACCCAGCAGAGGAAACTTCGAGCCAGTCCAACATTCAGGCTGTAGCATGGATATTGCTTGCTCCTTTTAACCAGGTTTACACTTAAAATCAGGAGCAAAAAGCCCATTTTAAAAAGTTTCACTTTTACCAGAAAGAAGGACCTACAAACATGAATAGAGAAGAGTCTCGGTTGCCGAAAAAATTAGCGATAAAAAGCAGCCAAGTACTTTACGACAGGAAAATAGAAAAGATGGCTTGAGGGCATGTGACAAACCAGCAAGACCCCTCCTTTTGCGGGCTTGAAGTTGCAAAAGTGAAAGATTTTTCTTTGAGAAGAGAACCCTGGAGCACCCTGCTCCAGAGACAGAGAATGGCAGCTTAGAACGCTGATTACTCTAGAGATTCAGTTCGAAGCGCTCAGACACCCAGGAACTCAGAGGCCAGTTACAGCCACATTCAAGGGAGCCTGGCTAGTGCTCAAACTGGCAGGAGACCTTGGCACCCTCCATATGGTGGTCTTATGGGCTGGCAGAATTCAAGAACTGTAGAGTCAGGAAGATTTCCACCAGACAAAGACCTGGGAGGCCAGTCAGTGTGCCCCTGAGAGAGTAATATGTTCAGCTGTGAGAATAAAAGCAAAAGTACAGTGGAGATCCTGGAAAGTTGGAGATGCAGGTATGTGGAACATCTGAGGAAAGCTGCAAGGAGTGAAGGAAGTCAGCCAAGAAAGAAGCCATTAGAACTGCAAACACCAGCAATGCTATAGGGGCGGGGTCATGCAAACCCTTTGCAACTCATAGCTTGCCACAGCTTACCCTAGATGCTACACATGGAACTGTGCGATGTAATGTTTGTCTTGCTTTGGTCCAGCTGGCTTTTGTCCCCCTATTTCTCCCTTTTGGAATGGGAATGTTTACCCTGTGCCATTGTAGGTCAGCAGTATTTAACTTCTTTTTGATAGTATGGGGGCTTAGAACTAAGAGTTTGTCTTAAGTCTCAGAGGAGACTTTGGACTTGGACTTTTCAGTGATGGTGGATTACGACTTTGGTAACTGTTAGAAATGGATTAAATGTATTTTACATAAAGAGATGTGCATGTATCTTTTCAGGGCCAGGGACAAAATGTTGTGGTTTATTTTTAAATGTCCCTGAACAGCCTCAGGTGGTGATGGGTAGGACCTTTGGAAGGTGATTGGATTATGAGGGGGGATAGCTGACCTGACTTTAAGAGGTGGAATCTGGTCGGAAGAAGGGGTCCTTCGGGGGGAGGTTCGGGAAGGGTTATCTCCGTCTCCAGCTCCTCCCTTGCTCTCTGCTTCCCTGCTTCCCTGTGCCGTGCTATGAGCAGCTTCTCTTCTGCTACAACTCTGTGCCACGCCATCCAACCTTGGAGCCAGCCAATCACGGACTGAAACTACTGTAAATGTGAGCCAAAATAAACCTCCTCCTTTAAGTTGTGTCAGGTATGCTGTTCTCTCAACAAGGAAAGTGACTTAAAATAGGCCCCCAATTTGTTCATGTCTTTGGGCGCCTTGACCATGTGACTTGCTTTGACAAACAAGAAAATACCAAATAGAGTGTCAGCAGTGTCTCTAAAAGGTTTTACTCTCATTTTGTACATTTAACCTTAACATCACCACCTGTGAACAAGCCTGAACAAGCTTGCTGGAGAATGAAAGAGCGTGTGTAGCAGAAACCTACTGTCCCTGCTGGGCCCTCTTAAAGCAACCAGCCCGCAAGGGCCAGACATATTGTATCAGGGGCTCCTTTGAAGCTGTCTTCTGCTCCACCCTGAAGAAGGCCCCAGTCCTTATCCTGACTGACTCCATTTTGTTCCTCTGATTATATGCTTTGAATTATTTCTCCTCTCCACCTTATCTTAAGTTCCAAGATCAGGGAACCATGTAAGCAATGACCTCACAATGCATACAGGTTGCCCCCCAAAGGGAAGCAGTCATCCTACGACCAACCAAACTGTCCATTCCACAACACACTCACCAAAAAGAAGTAAACATCTCATGACTGCAACCCAATTGCCCCACCCAAGCAATAACAATTTCCCCAGAGCCCACAGAACCCAGCAGAACCAGATTTGAGATAATGTTCAACCAGACTACGGTAGGAACAAAACAGCTTACCTGCGCAAACATCTTGTCCCCTGCCCTAGTTTCCTCTATGAAATTCTTCAGGCATTGTCAGTACCCTGAAGACCTGACTTAGGGCTAAAACCCTGTTCCTTCCTGGTATGATCACACACCTTTGTAGTAGGACCCCATAGCATTATGAGGGAGACTGCCTTGGACTATCCGTCTCCAGCAAAGCTGCCAGGTGACCTCACAGACCCACCAAGACACTGTAGACAAGAAATAACCAGCTGACATATCCAATTATGAGCAAATAAATTTTTATTTTAAGCTGTTAAATTTTGAGATGGTTTGTTACATAGCAAAAACGAATATAAAAAGAGCACAGGATATGTGGAATCTTATAATTAATTGATTCAGTATTTATGAACCACCGACTACATACTAAATATTGTGCCAGGAGGCATTGGAGAAACAACGAAATACTGGACACAAAGTCTCAGTCCTTTTGTATCTGATTTTCTCTATCAGCTGTGCTAAAGAATTTGATATTATATGGACAACAAAGAACTATTAGAGTTTTTTAAAGCAAGGAAGCAATTAATTAGGTCTGCATTTTTAAAAGATTGCCCCAGTTACGATGTAGAAGATGGATTAGAAAGGGAAAAGTATGTACCCTAAAAGACAGGCTAGGACAATGAACATAAACAGTAGAGATGAGTCAGTTAAGAAGTATAAAGAACAGGGTTTGATAAGTGGGAACCATTGGTGAGATTAGCAAGAATCATTTCAGTGGAGTGTTAGAGTTAGAAGGCAGATTGGAGTGGATGGACAAGCCAGAGAAAGGAATGTAAAAGTGAATGTTGGTGTACACACCACTTTCAAGAAGTCAGATGGTGAAAGGGAGAACAAAGACAAGTACTATAGCCTACTTCTGAAAGTGACAAGGAATCCAATCTAAGAAGGATGGTGAAAAGTGTGAAGAGAGGAGACTGACATATCAGGAAAAAAGAAGGGAGATCAGCAGCCTAGACAGAAATATGAGGTACGAGAGTAGGCATGGCCGAAATAGTTAAGCAGGAAGCCTTGAAATGTAGGAAGATGTGGCAAGCAGACATTAGGGTGCCCCCAAGATGCCCACCTCTTGGCACTCTTGGTACTGATTTGTTGGTGGGATGTTTTTTCATCAGGCATGGGCAGGACCTGGGACTTGCCAATTGAATATACCAAGGGAAATGAGATATACACGATTGAATGCACATGATTATATCAAGTAAGACTGGAAGGACCATCTTGAAAGGAGACCCTCCTTTGCTGGCCTTGAAGAAGCAAGCTGCCAGGTTGCAAGCCAGCCTATATTATAAGCCATGTAACTAGCAACTGAAGATCCCTCTGGACAGTAGCCAACAAGAAAGAGTTTCAGTCCCACAGCTGCATGAAACTGGACGCTGCCAACAACCATATGAGCTTCGAAGGGGATCCTTTGCCAGCCTCACCTTAGCCAAGACTGATGCTTGGTCAACACATTTAGAGCAGCAGAGACCCCAAAGCCAAGCCTGTACCCTTAATTCATACGAACTGTGAGAAAATGAATGTGTTTTGTTTAAAAGTCCTCTCAGGTTTGTGATGATATTACTACAAAGCATTCATAATGAATGTAGAAGATAGAGTCAGAGAGAGAAATCTATGACCTACAGTCATCTAATCTTTGACAAAGGGGCCAAACCACACACGGGAGAAAAGATAATTGCTTTAGCAAACCATGTTAGGAAAACTGGTTATCCACACGCAGAAGTTTGAAACTACATCCTTATCTCTTACCCAGTACTAAAATCAAATCAACATTGACCAAATAACTACATATAAAAATGAACTGTGAAAGTGCCAGAAGATACTATAGGGGAAAATACTTAAAGCCACAGGCACGCGCAAGGACATCCTGAACTGAGCTCTATTGCAGAAGAAACAATACCAAGAACCAGCAAATGGGCGTACAGCAAATTAAAAACTTCTGCATAGCAAAGAAAACAATCAACAGGGAAAAGACAACCCACTGAATCAGAAAAAAATTTCCAATTATTCTGATAGAGGACTAATATTTAGAATACATAAAGAACTCATAAAACTTAACCCTCCTCCAAATAAATGACTCAAAAAATAAATCGGCAAATGAACTGAACAGACATTTCTGAAAAGAAGAAATACACATGGCCAATAAGTACATGTAAAATGCTCATCATGTGTAAACATTAGGGAAATGCAAATCAAAACAACTCTGAGATCACATCCAGGCAGAATGGCCGTTATCAAGGACACAAAAAACAACAAATGCCGGATGTGGAGAAAAGGGACCCTTCTATACTCCTGGTGGGAATGTAAACTACTAAGACTACTATAGAAATGAGTGTGACCCAGCTATACTTCCCCAAATATATTCCCAAAGGAATTAAAGATATCATACTACAGTGATAATTACAGTAATACATGCATACCTATGTTTAGAGCAGAGCAATTCACAACAGCCATGCTATGGAAACAGCCAGATGCCTGTCAACATATGAATGGATAAAGAAAATTATATATACATATAGATATAGATACCACTTATACATAGACGAATATTAGTCAGCCATAAAGAAGAATGAAATCATGTCATTTGCAGAAAAATGGATGGATTTTGAGACCATAATGTTGAGTTAAATTAAAAAAAAGTTAAGTCAGACACAGAAAGTTAAATAGCACATAGTTTCCCTTGTATGAGAAACCTAAACTATCGTAAATAAATAAGTAAGTAAAATACAGGACAGACGGTAGGAAACAAGAAGGCTGTCTTTTTTGGAAATAGGAAAGAGGATGGGGAGCATCAGGGAAAAGAAGGTAAAAGAACTGAAAATAATCAAGATATGTTATAGGTATATACCAATTCCCCATAATGAGCATCACTATTGCAAACATACACTAATAAGAGAAAGACAGAAATATACAGTATTAGGTAACCAGAGCATGAGCATGATAGTAAGACATCTGTGCTTAGGATCACACAATCATCATAGGCCAGCTTTTCTGGAAACATCCTAGTAAACAGACTGAGTATGGTCTTTGGACGTGTTTGTGTTTACACGTAGCTCTGTGAGTTACTAGCTACCTGACCATAAGGAGTTTTATCTCACTGAGTTTTCTGTTTTGTTTTTGCTTTTGTTTTTGTTTCTGTTTTCGAGACAGAGTCTCACTATATAGTCCAGGATGCCCTGAAAGTCACATCAGTCCTCCCGCCCCCACCTCCCCAGTGCTGAGATTATGAACATGTGCCACCACACCTGGCATGAATTCTTATATGTAAAATTTCACTGTAGAGTTGCTACAAATGTTTAAGTGAGATCCTATATGTAAAACACTTATCACTACACCTAGGATAAGGTAAATCCTCGAGGATAGTTCTTCCTGCTGGTTTTTCACTGGAGAAACTTGTTTCACAAAAATAATTGATTAAATAGATTTGAAATACTGGAGGGAAATGTCACATAAGAGGTCAAGAGAGAAAGCTCTTAAAAGAAACTGAAAAACAACAACAACAACAAAAAAAAGCCACCCAGACATATAAGTAGAATAACACAATAGAAACTGAGAAGTTCATTATGTCTCAGAAGGGATGAAACAGAAAATCCCAATTGTAAAGAAAGGAGATAAGTCTTGATTACAAATGTACGGATTGCAACACTAAACTTCAGAAATAAGACCTCATTCTCTCCCTTTCCAGGAGATACTAAAATGACACCCATTTCTCATGAGATCAGCACATTTTAGAAAGGTCTTTTTCTCCCAGCTGTTGAGTAAAGACTTTGTTTCCGGATCAGGACTATGTCAGGTCTCCAGATGTAATGCTCGCTTTGGGGTGGCCTCATGTGCAGACTGTCACTTTTTCAAGAAGTAAATAAAACTATTCTTCTGCAGGTGCTTATTAATCATCTTAAGCTATCTTTTAAAAGCAATAAACAAGGTATATATGGTAATTAGGATAGAATTATTTTTCATAGGAAAATAAAGTCTGGTTCAATATATTTTGAGTTTATACCCGCAAGGCAAAACTCACAATGTAATTCTTCATCCCTTTAAAAAGAAAAAAAAGTTCTGTTTTAAAGGATACAGAATTCTGGTATTTGGGTTAATTTATAACTATCGAAATGTACTTTGAGAACTACCTCATGTTTGAGGGTATATTTTTTCTGATATTTTAAATAGGAAAAAAGGCATTTAATGTAGGGTAAACAAACCCAAACACCAAAAGGTTGAATCTCACAGAATTTCTGGTCTTGTGCAATACAAACAGATTTTAAAGTTAGAGAGCCTTCCCACATACCCAACATTTATTCTGAATTTATGCATATAAAAATATCTGTAACGTCTAAAAAATTCCCAGGTGTTTGCAACCATTAATAAATGAAAGTGTTTGCAGAACTTCATGCCCTTGGGCACAACATAAAATTTTGACCTCTTTCCAACATAATAACTGAAGAATTTCTTCATAAGTAAACCACACATTTTGAAAATAAAAGAATTATGTGCAATTCATGAATTTTAGAATAAAGCAGAATTTTTTATCTTGAACTACATTATACAAATAAATTTTTAAACTATATCACCTTGTATTAAGTCAGGTATTTTATTGCCATAAATTAATAATTTCTTTGGCCTAAAAATTTAAAGGCTAAGTATTTTTGTTTTAGTTTGTCAGAACACTTGTTCAGAAATGTATTTGTCCCCTTCCAGACCAAATAGCCAAATACAATTGCAAATCCACATTTTAAGCTACAAAATAAAGATTTTTATAATACTGCATTTTCTTCAGGGCGATTATTTCTAGGTGATACTTCAAATGTTTGTTTGGCAATGTTTAAATGATCATATATTTTGATTTGATCTAACTAGATTTGTTTTATACTTATCTTTCCCATTTTCAAAGAATTGTTTTGCTAGATTGTCAAACTGCCAAAATTGTGTACAGTTTAGTATCTTCGAGGATTAGTTCTCTATCTTGATTAAGGTAGCCTGTTTTGAATAAACAAGTCTGAATAGTTTTACATTACTCTAGAATTAAAAACATCTAGAAATAAAGCCATAGTATGTAAAAATCAGTTTCACTCAATCATAAATAAATGCTCATTGACATATTTTGTTCTGGTGGTTTAGTTGCCACACATTCAGCTAATTGATAAATAGATATTCATTGAGGAATTAAACTTTCCTACAGGGTGGTCCTGATGAGTCAAAGCCAGGAAATTAATCTTGAGTTTCCAAAACACCTAATGCACATGAAAGTAATTAATTTATAGCTGTGTGGGCTTCAATTCTGTAAACTCACCATGTTTTCCATATTTTATTAACTGTTTACATAGGTAAGGTATTGTACTTTCTCATGTCATTTACACAGGGTTGAGATACAAATGAGTTAATTCACTTGGTGTAATCATTAACTACTGAATCATCTCATTTGTGATCATTCTGTTTATGGGGTAATTCCGCGATGTAGACGGTTTTCCACTATTCTGTGACTCGGTGCTATTGACGCACGCCCTCTGGTCCCGTCAGCTCACCCTTCAATTCCATCGAATGAAAATGTATTCAAAATTGACAGTACTGTGGCTGACTCAGGTAGTATAGGAAACTGACATTTATCAAAGAAAATCTCTAGCTGTATGTAATTCTACAATTGAAGTATTTTAATTCTATTCTACTTAGATTCAATTCATTCACAATTCATTATGCATATTTTATAATTAATACACTACAAAAACACTTTCAAGTACTACATATTAATTATATCTTATTCATTATCCTACACACATTACATTTACTTATTTAACTAAAAACATTTATTGCTTGATAGAAAATCCCTAGAACTAACTGGTAGGTGGGAACTTCCTGAGATTCCTTATACAAAGTGAGCCTGACAATTGGTTTTTCATTATGTCTGAATCATGAGCAGTCTTTTATCAGCAGCATTCACACACCTGGCTAGAGGTGCAGGCACTGTGACCTGCCAACACCAACATAGCCTCTTTTGAAAGTCCAGCCCCACATCTTTGGTGAGTTCTTGGGTCTCCAGAGCTCTGCTGATCACTAAGACAACACTAGTTACAATTTGACAACAGACTTCAGCAACAGAAAGTGTTCAGAAAAAATCCCCAATTATTTGGATGCTAAGTAAGTGCTCTCAATAATCTGTAGAACAAAGAATAACTCAAGAAGGAATTAGAAAGTGTTTCAAGTGAGTGAAAAAGAAGAAAAAAAATTTCAAAATCTGTGGATGTAGCTAAAGCAGTACTAAGAAAGAAATGCCCAGCTTAAGAAAAACAGTATAAAAAAACTAGAAAGCAAAAAGAAGAGAGATGATCCTTGCCCCTTCCCTCCATTTTAGCTTGCTCTTCTGTTTGCATCCTCCTGTAAGGACCTCTTGTGTTACGGATTCAAGTGTTTCCCTTCAAATGATATTGAAGTCCTAACGGCCAGTATCCCAGGGCTTAATCTTATTTGAAAACAGGGCTTTGCAGATAATTAAGAGGAAGTCATTAGGATGGACCCCAATATGTCTGTTGTCCTCACAACAAGGGTAAATTTAGACATGGAGACGGATACATACACAGGGGAGACTCGGAGAGAATACTACCTACGAACCAAAGGAAAGAATGATGGAGGCTACTAGAAGCTAGATGAAAGATCCAGACAGTCTCCCTTCTAGCCCTCAGGAAAAAAACCACCTAATTTCAGATATTTAACTTCCCAAACTGTAAGAGAGCAAATTTCTGTGTTTTCAGGATATCTGTTGGGCCACCCTAGAGAGAGAAGGCTTGGTCCCCCAGTCCCGCACATGGGTCCAGCACCCAGCTTTGCTCCAGCTCTTCTACCTCAGGGGCCAGCACTAGCTGCAGGCCTCAAGGGCTCTCCGTAAGCTTCCAGTTCTGCCATCCTCATTGTTTCTGCTTCCCTAGTACCTAGGGATGCCAGCAGCTTCCTGCCATGACTCGTCACCCATTAATCAGTTCTTTATGTTTAATTCACTCTGTGACAATAGCTAGCAGCTTATAGGTTAGCTATAGGACCTCTGACTGCAAACAATCGCATCCAGAGTGAAAGCTTCAGTCCATAGTATCCTGGGCTCCGGGCCCTGGCTACTTCTCTGCCCTCATTCTTGTCATTTCCTCGGTCACCCATCCTGCTGCAGTCATGCGTGCCTCTTGGCTAATCCTTGAACATACCAAGCATGCTTGCTTCTTAGCCTGACTCGCTGCTCCCCATGCTCACAGACATTGCCTGCTCGCTTGCTTCATGTACGCCCAAATATCCACCCAAGAGATGCTGTTCCTAAATAACTAGTATGCGGCTGCCTTGAGACTCATGGAATTTGGTACCTGACGCATTCTGACACCAAACTTTTGTCCCAGTGCCCATTTGTTTGCTACTTGCCTTGCAAGCTAGAACCTGTCAGTGTCATATGCCTGGTAACTCATTAGCCTTTCCAGCCAACACAACACTCTTGGGACTTGTCATTTTGGTGCTCACTGCACAGCCCAGAATAAATTAACAAGGCATGCGGTACCGCTGTATTTCTCTCAGCCCTGCACCTTCTCCTACGATCCCCTTCTAGTAGCACTGCCATCTGACACACTCAGTATCCACTTGTTCTCTAGATCCCCCAGGGAAAGGAGCTCCATGTGGGAAGTTTCACTCACCACTGTGTCCCTAGTGCCCAGAACAGGGTCTGGCACACACAAAGTGCTGACTTTGGAAAGAGAGATGAATATCTATGGATAAACCCCAACCGGCAGCCCGGCCATTGTGTGAGTGTTCTAGAAGTACAATTGGTCTTCAATATTTAAGAATGTGTATTTATTCTTTGACTTTGTCAGCTGCCCTTCAAAAGCTCTGTTGGCATCATGCTGCAGTACCAAGGTCTCCTGAACTCACCTCAGGATGGTGCACTTCACGCTGGGTGTTCCCACTTGTTTAACAATTCAGGGTTTTGATAATATAGGTATTTCTTCCACTGTAAACCTTTAAAAAGTGTCAAGTCAAAGAAGATCATCCAGTCACCAGCACTTGTGGAGAGGCTGGTCACTGTGCCATAAGACTCAACTCGACTCGGACCAAAGAAGAAAGTGCTGCCCTGGTGGCATTCAGTCTCATGAACACTCAACTCACACATATGAGAAAAGTCTGGTGGCTATCAACAATGCTTTTATGAAAGTAAATACAGTACCTCCATGCTGGTTAAATGAGGAGCCACGGCTGAAGGGATGTTCCAGGCAGAAACATTCCTAGAAAAGACTGAATGTTGAGCCAGGATTTAAAGAAAGAGAGGAAGACGGATGAAGATGAGGGAGAAAAGGAGAAAGAGCAAATGCCAAAAGCAATGACAAGCAGACAGACGGAACTTCACTAGCAACCTGGAGTTTACAGCTAAAACACTATGGATATGGCTACTGGCCTCTCTTTTCTTTTTTTGCTATCTGCTTTATTTTGTACTTTCTCCTAAACATATCAGATTTTATTCTGAACTCAATACTGTTTCTATACTTCGAATGGCAGGGAGGAGTCACTCCATAAACTCCTTCCAACTTACTCCTTGGATTTCACTTGAGGCTTTTTCTGGTCACATAATCTGAAATAGATGTGCTTTGTTATTCTCCATCTTAGCATTTCTCTCATGGTTTTTATCATAATTTACAGTTGTAAATTTATTTGGGATCATATCATTTGCATGTCTTACTAGATTGTTAACTAGGTAGAGGTTAGATTATTACTAGATTATTTATTACTAGTTATTACTAGATTATTAACTAAGTAGAGGGTGTTTGTATCATTTTCTTTATTATATGCATCTTGCTTAGTACAGTGACTGGCACTTTATAGCTATCTGTTGAAATGTAATTAAATAGTATACACTTCTGTGAAGCCCAGAAATCCATATATAAAATTGATTCCAAACTCCAAAATAATGTTTATTTTTGTTTGTAAACATTTATCAAATTTAAATTGTCCTAACTTCTTTTATTTTTTAAAGTTGCCCTAACTTCTGATACATAGAAATGTATATCCATCTAACTATATATACACACATTTATATATACACACATATATACTTCTCATAAATGGTAATACTTTTATTTTCATCTATAAAATGAAAATTTAGATAAATATTTCATCTTTACATTAAACATAATTATTTTGTGAGAACTGTTAATTCATCCAAAGTCAGGACGGTAACTGTGGACAGGGTTGGAGAAGGGCGTGGGATGGTCAGTACTGGCATCGGCCCATACAAGGTGCCGATGCCAGTACTGACCATGCCTGAGGGCAAAGCAAAAGGAGCCACATTCTCTGGTGGCCCTGCTGACACCCAACAGAGCACGTCAGCTCCCACTCTAGGTGCCCTCGCCTGGCATGACCCATGTCCAGGTGGCAGCCCTGATAGGCTGACATGAGCAGATAATGACCTGGCCACCCTGTGCAGCTCCATTTCTTGCAGAAAAAAAGGGTCTATTTAATTCATCCTGATGATCTTGGTCGGAAAGGCGCCTTTTCTCCTCACTCCTGCTGAAGGCTTAGCTGAAGAGGAAGACCTCCCTGGTGGAAGACTATTTTTCAAACCCAAGTGTGTGGATCTCTCTGCCCTCCTGCTGCAGCCTCCCAGGGGGCTTTCAAGATTTAATCTTTGAAAATAACCTGGTGTTGATTCTTGATTCCATGAAACTATCCTGCTGTGGCTGTGGGTAAGGTTTGCAATTTTGCCTCTAGGGAAAAAAAAATCAGAATTCACTCGTGTCATGCTTCTTAGTGACTACTGAAAATTTTATCGGTGGCACTAAGAATAAGCTTAACTATCTCACAAGTGGTGCAGTTAGTTGACTTCCGCAAACAGTAGACAGGAAAAATTCTAGCTCCTGTGCATCCCAGGACTCTGGGAGGCTGAAGCACAAGAACTGCAAGCTCGAACCCAGCCTGGGCAACGTGGTGACTTAGCGAGACCATGGCTAAAAAAAAAAGAAAAAAATATATATATATAAAATGGACTGGGGATGTAATTTAGTATGAAGATCATGGATTCCATCCCTGGACTAGGAAAAAAAGAAAAAAGGAAAGAAAGATCATGTCTTATTTCAGTAATCTTTTACAAATGCTCTGTATCTTGACTCTTAGGTATAAGGTTATAACAAACACAATGTTTTAAAACCAGTTTTAATTTAAGTGTCCTTGGTCTAGAAATATACCCATAAGGCAGGGCTGTCCCTAAACCACTAACATGAATTCATCACTTGGCACGCGAGCAGAAGCCACTGAAAGAAGAGTTCAGAAGGATCTTTAAAGCTCTGACTAGTGGAAAACACTCTGGATCGGGCTGAGTCCTGGTTTTCAAACTACCTAACTAGATGAAATTGTGCAAATGATTTAATCTTGATAGGATTTCTCTCAAAATTTCTTAAACGAGAGTCTAGAGTCTTAAGGTCCTTACACTGATTTATTTTATATTAAAAGTCCTCCAAGCAGGAAAAATGTCAGATAAAACAGTTTGTAGGGCATTCGTGGTCACGTGCAAGTACTGTGAACAGCCCCAGGAGAAATGTGCAAGTGGCGTTAGGGTTCTACCTTCAGCTCAGGACTGTGTCGAACATTTCAGCTGGTTCTTCTGAGTTACTATAATCTGTTCACTTCTTTTGGTAAAACCCCAGCTCCACCACTAAATCCCGGTCCAGAAAGCTTATATAGCCACCGGGACCACTTTAAAGTTACTCTAATCAGCTACCCACCCGAACCATCCCCAGCTAGCACATGAGCTTTCCGAATCTGTGTCCAAGAAGTGAGGCAAATCCAAATATGGTGAGCATTCCTCCAGCTGCCTTATCTCGTCATCAAAACCTATCCAGCAGGACATCAGTCCCCTGTTAAATACCCGCAGGGGCAAAAGCATTCTGTAGAGGTTTGTCCCTTTGCCAACTTTCAGGGACTCAGTAAATACCAAGCCCCAGCTCCTGATAACGTGGGCATCCTTTCAGACACACTTCACACAGTCTTCGTCTAGCTGGGGGAAAGGTTCGTGTATTTGTACACATGGGGGTGAAGGGCACAGCCTTTCTAGACACACCTGCAACTAATTCTTCCTCCAGAACTAACACCTCTGTATTTACAACCCAGGGAGCGCGTGTGCGTGTGCGTGTGGGTGTGTGTGTGCGTGTGACCTTCGGAGGGAAAGCTCATTCCCCAGCCTGCGTCTTTCTCCTCACCTAGGGCGCAGGAACCTCAGTCCGCCCACTGGCATCTGTGGGGCCCGGCCTGGATCCGCGCACGGGCGGGGCCTTGCAAGGGACTCGGGCGCCAACCTGCCCAAAGCCAGGTGAACGCTCCGGCGAAGACTCAGCCTGCTCCCGACTCTTCCCCACCCCGCGCCACCCACACGCGTCTCTGCCACTTCAGTAGCTGCAGCACCTTCGGCGAGGCTGGGTGGCCCTTCTCAGAAGCCCAAACCCTACTCAGGGACTCGCTGCGTCCGGGACGGCCGCACACCCCTCTCCATCTCCAGATCGGACTCCGGGCTCACTGTGGGGCGGGGGTGTCGGTGCGGCCGCCGCAGGGAAAGAGGCCGAAGAGCTCGCTCTTGCCCACCCAGCCCGCGACCAGGGGCGGGGGGCGCCCTAGCAGGGGTCCCCTCTCACCTCCCACGGCCCACTCTGCCTTTCTCTCGCAGCCTCGGCTCTGCCGGCTCTCCCGGGGCAGCGCGCAGGACACCGAGCCCAGGGCGGCCGCCGGGAACCGCGGGGAGGCCTGGACGCGCCCTCGAGGCGGGCTCGGGACACCCGCCGGCCCTCCCGCTCCGTGCCCCGCGTCCCCCCGTCCCCGCCGCAGCCCGCAGGCCGCCGGTGCCGCAGGGCGCGCGCTCGGCCCTCCCCTCCCCCCGAGCCGGGACGCACGAGCAGCGGTGACGTCAAGGGGCGCGCGGTGGCAGCACCTCCCCGCGCGCTAGTTAAAAAGAAGAAGAAAAGAGGGAGCGAAACATGAGAGGCTGTGCGAGAAGCTGCAGCCGCCGGCAGAGGAGACCTCAGCATCATCCAGAGCCCCGCGCCCTCCCTGCCCGCGCCGGCCCCGCCGCCGCCGCGCCTGCTACTGTCCCACCTAAACGGCTCCCGTTACGCGGACAAGTGAACCTCTGTGACCGTCTGCTCTTCCTCCCCCTCCGCCTCCCGCGTCCCGGGCGCAGTGCAAAGCCCCTAACCCAACTGACACTGGCGCGGCTGCGGACGGTGTCATCCGCACAACTTTATCGGGCTGCGCGGGCTCCTCCGAGGCATTGGACCCATCGCCTCGTCTTTCTCTGTGTTCTTTTTCTTTCTCTTTGCCAAGTTTCGTCGCTCCCTATATTTCCGCCCCCGCCTGCCCGGCGTCCTCCTCCGGGAGCCGCGCCCTCGTGGCCCGGCGGGCAGCGGGTCCGCCGCCCTCCCGACGCCCCCGCCGCTCGGGGCGGGCGATGCTGAAGATGCTGTCCTTCAAGCTGCTGCTGCTGGCTGTGGCTCTGGGCTTCTTCGAAGGAGATGCCAAGTTTGGGGAAAGAGGCGAGGGGAGCGGAGTGAGGAGGAGAAGGTGCCTGAACGGGAACCCCCCAAAGCGCCTGAAAAGGAGAGACCGGCGGGTGATGTCCCAGCTGGAGCTGCTGAGCGGGGGAGAGATGCTGTGTGGCGGCTTCTACCCGCGGTTGTCCTGCTGCCTGCGGAGTGACAGCCCGGGGCTGGGGCGCCTGGAGAACAAGGTAGGCGCTCGGGCCTCGCGGGGGCGAGCTTGGCACGCTGGCCGGGTGGGCTTCCCCGAGGCTCTGGGGGCTGTGAGGAGGGCCGAACTCCGGGGGGGAGCTCTTCCGACAACTTCCTCCAAAGCTCTAACGCGGTTCCGCGGTGTGTCTCTCTGGGGTGCGCGGATAGCTCCCCGTCCGCGGCCGGGATGCTGTGCAAACTCGCCTGAGACTCTCAGACGGCACTCACCTCCTGCGTGGTACCCGCATGCCGGGCAGGGTGAATATCTTAAAAGAATGGCGATCAACTGTGTGTTTGGGGATCGAATCGGGCATTGGCTGTGGCGAAACTGTAAATGAAGGTGGCTGTGGTTTCCGGTTTATTTTTCTAGCGTAAAAAGATTTCTTCAGTTTTCTCCACGTGCTCGGTTAGAGGACTGGATCGGAGAGGATGTTGAAGCATGCTTGGTTTATGTTCCCCGGCCCCGTCAGAGGGGGGTGTCTTGAATTAGAGTAGTTAAACCGACTGAAACCAGCTCCTGGGACCTACGGTTAAGAACCTGGAAACCTGGCCAGAGATTTTGCTGGAACGTATTTATCACCTAAGACCAAAACGACTCTCCATCATTTTGTAACATTATAAATTCAGGCTTTGAGTGGTAGTGAGTTGTCTAGGAAGATTTTTCTCCAGGAATTTGTTTAAAGCGCGATGGCATCTACATTTCCCTTGTGTTGATAAATTTAACCAGATAAGCAAGTAGCGTTGATTCAGTGCAGAGACACGCTTATTTTTGAGTTTGCAATATCATTCTTGCCGTGAGATGCAGCACTGTGTGCTGACTGCTGTAGTCCAAGGGAAGACTGCTGGATCACGTCATTAACAATCTCTGCACGTGAAATAAACAATCAGGTGTCCTTGCTCCCCCTCCCTTTCCCCATTTTAGGTTTAATTAAGAATTCCTCTGTTACAACACTGCAGTTGTCAAGGTCTGAGAGACTCTTGGAAAACTTGTGCTTCAGCCTTGCTGGCCCAGGCATTAAAAAAAAAAAAAAAAATGCCCAGGCTGAATCTAATTTTTATGCTCAGTTCACGGTAGATTTCACTCTATTCTCATGTAAACAGCTCCTACGAATCAACATATGTGTCTGGGTGGTATCTCTCACTTTGTTTTGTAACAAAAAGCCATATTGCATCATTTAATTTGCTCAAGTCATGCAAATAGGAAAAAATCAATAGGACAAAAAGGGGTCGACTTATCCTCCTCCCCACTAAACTGCTGCCCACACACAGAGTCCTGTTGCTTATGGCAAAAGAATAACAACAACACCATTGTATTTGTTAGTTGGTTCACTAATGGGTGAAACTAGAGAACATCATTCTCTTTCAGTCCCCAGCTCTGTCCAAATGTTCATGCCTTTTGAGGGAGCATTTGTCCAACTCCCAGATGAGTGAGAACTGTCTTGCTGCAGGTTTTCAGCTACAACTCACTCTTTATTCTTACCATATGCAGCAGTAGTCTGAGATGCAGGGAACAGATATTCCAGCATTTTACTCAAAACAATGTCATTAAGCACCAGTGTTGTAATTGAATTAAGTTGCATTCAGCTACATGCAGATCATCTTGAAGGTTTTACCAGGAGCCCAAAGAACCAGGAAATTCAGAGAAAGTTTTGGAAATGTTTGCCATCAAGTATCCCCGTGTACTATGTATGCTACAAGTATAGGGCTGATCTAGAGACCTTTGCTATACTGACTGACCTCTTCCAGGAACATGTGGAAAGAAAACTTTGTTCTTAAATATATTAGGCAGAAGTGGAGGGGAGGCGGGACTTACAATTCCTAAGAAGGGAGCTTTAACTCTTAAGAGAAGCTATATTTTAAAAAAAATTTTTTTAAAGAAGTCATTTCTCAGGAAGCAATTGGCCACATTAGCTAACCACATTCCCTTCTGGTATAAGTGCTTCCAATCTCTAACAGTTCCTGCTCATTTGGAAAATGTGTCTGGATAAAGTTGGGTACACTAGATTTTGCTGGTTCCATTGCAAGTGGTTTATAACGCAACAACGCTCAAATTGTTGAAAACAGCAATTTGATATAGCTATGCACACACATGCTTGACCTATGTTACTTCTCAAGTTTTAATAGTTTTTAAAACATGTTATTTTATAATAAACTTCATTGTTTCCCTTTTTCTCATAAGCCTTTCTGCATTATAATATATGTCAATGTTTTATTTCACAATGTACATATAGGAGAGATGATGTCAATTTGAAAGGGCCCTTTTATGTTTACAAATATAAAAATGAGAAAGATTTTTGCAGTTTTTCAAGAAACTAAGGTAGCAGCTTTTTCCTCAGGGAAGAAATTTCTTAGATAGTAGCAAACAGGTAAGAATATTGAGAATACTCAGGTATGAGATTGAATCCAGTTTCCAGACTAACAAATTTTCTTTAATGAACTAGTACGGAATGCCATGATACTGTTTTTATATTTTAATTCTTTGTACATTTTAATAATATATATCGTAATGAGATTATTAATTACTATTCCAAATCAGTACTGCCAAAACTTAGGAAGCTGTATTGTCTTAGCAATATTTTTTGCAGCTCCTAAATGTAGGGTGCCAAAAAGATCTAATTCCCATTTTAGACAAATAGAATCCACAACCAACTAAAATACCCTTATTTCTAAAACTTATAGCCACAGTGTGGCATAGACGTTCTCTCTACCTTGGGTGGTTTCACAGCCAAAGCTGTCAAGGAATGGGTGAAAAGTAATTGTTTTCAAGTGTGCCCTTTTACAATCATTTGTTTGCTCTGGCTCTTTCAGGGACAAAGGCTATTGTTGAACACATCCAACTAAACAAATAACTCATCCTGGGGTCCCTTTAACAGCTGCCTTAGTACAATGATCTATTTACATATTAGCCTAAAATTGAAACTGAACTCTTTAATGACATAATCCAGCACTATAGTCCAGAGACACATGTGTTCTACCCAACAGCTGAACAACCTTGTAGGCATATGATTTTTAGAAATAACTTTTTGTGTAGCAAATGATCTTAGGGCGACATCTTAATATACTGTCATGTATTTTATCCTTTTGTCCCTTCGTCGAACACACGTGGGTGCCTTTTTACCCTTTGTTTTGTTACTTGATAAATAAAGAGAAATACAGAAGGTCTCTGTCACCCATTTTACTGTTTGTTGATAAGCTATAGTTGTAGGCCACACTTTAGTCTGGACTCCAGTATTTATCTGAACTTTCTTCTATGGGTTTCACTTTCATGTGGCCAAAGATTAAAGGATGACCTACCAGATGTTACAAATTAGTCAGCAACAGCCACAATCATTACTAGGCATACTGTAATAATGTTTCGAAGTTTTACATGATTTCCAGAGTATACATAGTTTAGACCACTGTAATTTGATGGTTTCGTATAAATGGTTTTTAAAAGTCAAAACAGGAAATTAGCTTAAATTTCTGGAGATTTATGGCACTGTCAGACATAAAGTTCAGGACCTGTATGGACACAGACACATAGGCAGAAAACCAGAAAGAAAAAGAAAAGAAAAAAATCACCCTGCACACACCAGTACTCATCTGTCTAAACCAGTGTTGCAGCCTTGGCTGAGTGGGTTTAATTGACTTCAGTAAGACTATTGGTTCATTGAAACCAAAGCCAGAATGATGGCTCTATCTATCTTCAAATAGGTATTTACACTGCAGACCTCACACAGAGCAAAATGTTACCATCCTGCTGGGCCGGAACAGCATGAAACTTTAAAAAGAATAATATTATACTTGATTTCAGATAATTTATTGAATCCTATTTCTGAAACTTTTGATGAGAGATCTTGTGGCCAGGAAACATTCCAAAAATTGTAAAAGACAAAATTATTGAGGCACTAAAAATCAAGCTCTTCTTGGATAGCAGCTGGGAGAGTATATGGGGATCATTTTGTCTCAGCTAGAAAAAATAGAAGCATGAATATGCTCCATAAAACCAAAGGTAACTACAATCCATTTTCTTTAGCCAGCAAAAGAGGTGACTTTAGCATCCTGCAATTGTTCTGTATTTAGTGGACTGCTATATAATAAACAGGACTGAGTTGAGCACCCGTAATATTGAATAGATCTGGTGAGGTCTGCCAGAGTATGGACAATAAAAGACATTTGAAACATTCTTGGAATGCAAATTCTAAGTGTCTGGTGTGTGTTTCCTTTTAGAAAACTTTAACCATTTAAGCAGTTGTCATTTAAATAAATTGATAAAAATAAAATGTAAATATAATTGTGATTAGTAATTTTTCTGAATATTGTACAGTTACCACTTACGGCATATTATTTTTTCCTGAAGTAGCATAACTTCTGTTGACTTAAACACCGAATGCCTAAATTTTATCATGCTTTTATTCAGTGATTTTTTTTTTTTTTGGTCATTTTGCTCCTCTGGATGCAATTTTTGGTAGTCATCTATAATATCATAATCTTGAAAAATACAAGCTATTGTTTATTAACGTTAGAAGCTCAACTTGTGAATGAAATATTTACTTTAAGCAATAACATAGAGTTTAAAATGTTTGTTTTAGCACATAGTTTCAAAGAAATACTGATTAAGTAGAAATCTAGTCAGTTAATTGGGAAAGTATAAAATTTGCATTATGGTGTTTTTAATATAACAATCAGTGTTTGATTTATATAGCATATTTCATGTCCTGAATATTGTGTTGCTATTGTCTTCTGTATTTATTAAAGGAGTTCCTTAAGTCAGTTTTTTTAAAGTTATACCAGATACCAACGCCTATTCTATCAATGATGCAGTACATCCCAAATTGGTCTTACTGAAAGAAAAGATGTATCATTGCAAAAAGCATAATTAAAATGTGGCTTTTTTCATTAAAATTCACCAACTATTATACAAAAGCACTTTTATTAAACTTGTGTGTTTAATCATGCATATAACATAGCCAAGAAGCTAGTTAGAAAGTTCTTCCTGGCTAAGATATAATGAATAATAAAGATTGGTCTTAAATCTATTCAATTCAGCTTTGAGTATTTTTATAGAACATGAAAGACAGTTTAGAAAACTTTCCTTACCCAGTCTGTACATTGAAAATTAACAGAAAATTTAAAAACTGTTATTCAAGTACATTTTTGTGACTGTCATATTAGGAATTTGAGGAATGAAATAGATTTTCACCTAAGACACAAATAAGCCATGTCTTTAAAAATTGTGTTTTGCATGCAGTTGGATAGAGGCATTAGGAATACTTCCAAACAGAATAAAGCAATAGAGCATTACACAGTCTAAATTTAAATGTCTTTTGAATTTTTCACACCTGAAAGACTGATGCATAGAGTTGGACTTGCAAGAGTAAGAAGCACTCTTCTGCATTCCTAACTTTTGTTTTCCTACCCCAGCCCAGAGATAGCTTGTATCCTTATAAAGGAGCTCTGTATTGTGACACAGTAATTCTTTTCAGAAAACTTCCTTGGCTGAATTAGACTTTGCTACTTAAATGATTGCAAAAAAACATAAAAGAATCTAACTTCACATAACTAAAAAGATGTTTGTTTCTGGTTTATGACTTTCAGATATTTTCTGTTACCAACAACACAGAATGTGAGAAGTTATTAGAGGAAGTCAAATGTGCATTTTGCTCTCCGCATTCTCAGAGCCTTTTCCACTCACCTGAGAGAGAAGTCCTGGAGAGAGATCTCGTACTTCCCCTCCTCTGCAAAGACTATTGCAAAGAGCTCTTTTATACCTGCAGGAGCCATATTCCAGGTAACAAAAGAAAATGCATATGTTAAATAAATATCCTCTTAAGACACCTACTTTTAAATGCTTGTTTACAAGAGACGTAATTTAATAAACATAGATTCCTGGGCGTTGATTAAATTTACCGTCCAAAGTCTGTAAACTTGGGTGGTGGTTGTTTTAATTGGAAGAATCAATTTAGAGGAACCAAAGAATTTGATAATACAGAGTGTTTAGCTAGGCCAAGTACAATTCTAATGAAGTTAGCAGTTTATAAAACTAAATGGTATTTAAGGAAAAAGATACACTTAAAGAACTGTAGGATGCACTTAGATAATTTTTTAAACTGCTATACACAGTTTACCTCTTTTCCAACCCAGAAAAGTTTTTTTCGTATCATTTAATAGAACTCTTAATAACCTAAATAAACATTCACCTAAGGTTGCTGGCTCCCTTTGGGTAGAGCATAACATGTACCCACTTAATGTAAAAATAATACTATTAACTTTCTAAACTCTGACCATGTTTGTAAGATTTTTCTTAACCCAGCTGTTTCTTCCTTTTTATCACGTTCCCCAAAGCAAAGTGGAATAGGTCACGGTTGCCTAGATGGCCTGCAGAGAGGTGTTAACAGATTAAAAACCATAAAGGTTTGCAGCAGACTTCAAGTCTTGAAGGTTTGCCTTTATGACCATAAGTTGAAAGTGATAGCAACACTTAGTATTTTCATTTACCTTTATCTCCTTTAGATAAATACAACATGCTAAATTTGCACACTCATCTGTGGGGGTCTTTATATATTTAAAGTTATTTTAGTGTCCAAGAATTGCGTGCACCTCACTCCCCAGATCAACATATGTGGTGACGAATGACAAATTTATTTTTCTACAAAGTTTGTGTATATGTAAAACTGCTGAAGTGCATCAAGATGTCAAGTGCTTTTGGTGGCCACCCAGGCTGCTTTGAAAGATAACCAGATGAAAGCCCCACTCTTGGTGGATGGAGCAGCAAAGGTGTTTTCCAGAGACTCTGGAAGACTTAAACAAGGAGCAGAGAGGGCTGCTCCTTCCTCTGCCACATGCTAATAATCACTTTAAATACCTGTCCCCAAAGTGAGCTGTAATGACTCTCCTAACTTAGCGTTAGCTGGACTGATCGTTGGCACATAAATTACCATTTCTTAAAGTGGAATGAATAAGATGAGAATCCTCCCTTCAGCCCCTGCTGCCAAACACAGAAATACCTAGGTTTGCTGAACATGAATTTTTGGAAATGGCTACAAAAGCGAGTTTGTAGTAGTTTCACCTTCTTTAGTGTGTTAAATGATATGGTTCGTGTTTCCCTGAAGTTCAAAATTGTGGAAAATAGCTATTTTGGAATTCTTTTTTATAGCAAAATCTAGTCAGCATAGCACAAACCTCCTCAATAATAGCCTTAACCTCTCTACAAATCAAAAATTTGTATAGGGAGGAAGGTACCCTAAAGGGATATATTTTCCTGAAATGGGAAAATGCAGAAGAGCTTGAGGGAGAGAAAGTAAATTCATCTTTATTTTACCCTTATTGCCTAACACATAAAGAAATAAATGTATAACTAATCTAACCCTTTGCCTCACCTTCATGACTTAAAGAAAGCATGACCATTTTAGAATATTCATATAACCTCAAAGATAGTTCATTTCCAGAAATTTTAATTCAGAAATAGTCATGAGTCAGTTTGTTTTCCTAAATAAGGGAAAAGAAATTATAAGGCAAGATAAGTATGCATATACTATATTCTCCAGTGTGACCTTTGTTAGGGAGGTAAATTCTTAAAATTTCTAAAAATGCCAAAATTGTACTTTAAAAACACACAGAGATGCTTTGGTCAACTCTGCAAGTCTTTTCTGCATGGATGAGTGGAGCAGGTACTAGAAGATGGTGGAATATGCTCTTTGGAAGACACACCAATGCAAGACATTTGACGTCTTTCTTTATACCTGCTCCCATAATAACTTTATCACTCTCAGACAGTCATCTCCCCAGCAGCAGATTATTGTAGTGTGAAAGGTCTGCACACAATTAGTACAATTGGTTTAATCCTGTTGCTAATGAGGCCAAGGTCAAGGGTTTGAACCCGTTGAGTTTTCCAGTCCACAGCTGGTCCTTGCTCCATCAGATACCTTACATGTGTGTCTTGTTAGTCCCAAGGAGTGCATACCAGAGGGCTTGACGGACACCAGAAAATCTACTACATGTACTACACTCTTGAGTGTAGGCTTTCCCGCCAGGAAATCAGGAGCTCTTTTTCTTGTTTTCCTTATTGTGATGAATGCACATACACTGAAAAAAAAATAACTTCCCTTGAGTGCATGGTGAGGGAAAAAAAAGATAAAACTCAAGAGTACTCCACATTGCTTTACCTATCAGTATTTTATAGGGTGTTCTGTGCTATAGCAGGACTGAATTCACAATCTGAGAGAAAGGTTACTGGTCCAGGGTACTTGATACATAATCAGGAGTTTTAAAAAAAGTGTTTGTCCATCAATAGTAGAAACAACAGGATGAATTAAGTGTGCACATTCAGTGAAATGCCGTTCAGTGTATTCTTCCAAACAAAAGGGCATCATTAGGTAAATTTTATTTTCCCTTGCAGTAAATGTTAACCCTGTGCCCTGAATCCAGGTCCTTTTTGTTCTTTACAGCAAAGTATGTTTTAGTCATTGTGTTCTACACCAAAATCAGATCATTTAAGGGAAAGTATTAACAGAGAAAGTATTAGATACTTCCATTCATATATCATGACTAAAAAAGGCCCATTTTTTAGGTAAAACTCTTGTGAGCTGACTCCTTTCTTCATACTTATTCGTTTGCCTAGTTTTTGTTAGAAGCTAGAAAAAAATGCATTGTTAACATTTGCATTATTTTTTAATTTGCCAAGAGCGTAGTGCCTCTGGAACCACAGAATTTAAGAATAGGCACTCATTAATCATAAGATACTCCATTTGAAAATGATTTCTCATTTCCTTGTGTTTATCCCCAGCTAATAAGTCCTTATAAAATGGAATCAGCCACCAGCATTGTTCATTTGTTTCCCTTGAAGATGATTATTGGTCTGGAGACTGTAAGCTGGAATCTACAGATGTTTTTCTTTTTCTTTTTTTTCTTTTTAAGCAAGCTTGAATTTTCTTACGAATTGCATTTTGACATCTTTCTGTGACCCTAAATACAAACATCACATTCAAACAACATTCTTCACTGGCACATTCAGTTATAAATATATCTGTAGCATGACAGTCTTCCTACATGTGTGAATATCTCGCTGCCTAATGGTAAATACTTCAAAGATAGGATGCATGTGTGCATGTGTGTGTGTTTCTCTCCAAAATAAGACCTAGCCCAAAACTGCAAAAAGCTGAATTCAGCAATTCAGTTTTCCTTCTCAGTTTTATTAGGCACTTCTCATCTGAGTGTCTAGCTGTTAAAGAATGGGAGGAGAAAAGTTAACTTTTGCAAACAGTGACTTGCTGAAGATGAATAAATGCTGCTGTTGTCTTCGTTCTTCTTCCCAATTTCTAATGCTCGAGTTTTTCCAAAGAAAGATAATCTTTCAGGGGCTTGTCCTGTCCCTAGAGCACCCTTCTACCCACCATGCCTCCTTGTCTTTTGCCCTCTGCCACCAGACGTATACACTCCCAGGCATATCTGTTCCTCTGTGCCTGCTTCACAAAGGCAAGATCTTTCCTAATTGCCTAGTTGGAAATTGGTCTG
Organism: Hystrix cristata; assembly: GCA_004026905.1. Taxonomy (NCBI): domain Eukaryota; kingdom Metazoa; phylum Chordata; class Mammalia; order Rodentia; family Hystricidae; genus Hystrix; species Hystrix cristata. The sequence continues at coordinate 28,275 of PVJO010002239.1, read as the reverse complement.
GAGAATTCTTTCTAAGAAATTTAGGGGTGATAACTCATTTCTGCCCCAAATTAGGTCAAAATGTCCATCAGGCTTTAACTATTTGAGACCCTCACATCCTGAGGCTGGTTTTAGGTTTGAATTCACCTAGATAGAGCTCACAGAAAACAAACGTTAGTTCATCATTGATAAGCCTCGTGTGGCTGACTCCAAAACCTTGTTCTTAGAAATACTTGCTAAGCATGAACTTGCTATACAGTTTCTAAACTTCAGATAAATTACCTAGTGCCTTTATCATAACATTAATAGAGGGTGTAATAATCTAATTGGGTAGATAAAAATCAAAAATTTAAATACAATAAAGGTGTGAATGCAGAAATAATATAGTAATTTAGAACTTCTGGTAACAACATCATATTTTGAGGGCAGAAGTGATTGAAATATGGAAGTATTATTAATATGCAAAAAAAGCCAATACCTTATAACTCATATTGTAAAAGTAATGTCAAAACTTTTATATTCAAAGATAGCTCTCTCTGTTTGATAAAAATTCTTAACATATGAGAAAAGAAAAGGCATCTTTCTTCAGTATCCCTCAAGTCAATCTATTATGTATTTTTGTCATACACAGAAAAGGTGTATGAACTTTTCTGTTTAAGAAGTAGTGTGATTTAAATATAATTTTCATATTGCAAAATTGTTATTATCACCTGTAAGTAACGTGTGGGGAAAAGGCACCAATATATTTGAAACTAGAGGCTTTGTTATTAGCATCAGTTCATTGCTTGACTATTGCCACAGTGAGTCAGTCCTTGATCGTGGCAACATTCATGAGATTTATTATTTAATACTGTGTGAGTGGCAATATGATAAGACTTATGAAATCATCCAAACAGGCACCTGATAGCCTGTCATCTTTCTTGATTTTACTTTATTCTTTTCAGGACCTTACTTAGTACTGTAGTGCCAATTTGTGATGAAATAAGCTCACAAATATAATATACATCGACCAAGGAAGCTTGAAAAGAGGAAATGCAAGATTAAGGTTAATGCTGGGTTTGTGTTACAGGAATTCTATACCAGCCTTTCAAATATCCAGCACAAGATTATTTCACTTTTACTGCCATTTTGAAATTTTGGTTAAAGAAAAAAATAGGATTTCCAGCTTCCCTCACACACATTTTTTTCCCTTTCATTTTATTTTAGTCTAGTTTTTTCCTAGAACATTAACATAATTCCTAAAGATTCTATTTTTCCATATTAAATTTTTTGAATGAGATGGTTTTTCTAGGACAGTAAATGGTTCTAACGAATCTTTTTACTTTTTAAAAGGTTTCCTTCAAACAACTGCTGATGAGTTTTGCTCTTACTATGCAAGAAAAGATGGTGGGTTGTGCTTTCCAGATTTTCCAAGAAAACAGATCAGAGGACCAGCATCTAACTCCTTGGACCAGATGGAAGAATATGACAAAGTGGAAGAGATCAGCAGGTCCATACAGATAAATGCTCTTTAATCTTTAAAAAATGGCAAATCTTGTGGTTTTTGACAATGACTCAACCGTCTGTGCATATCATCTTCAGGAGCTGTGTCCTCCACATGCTTTATTATTTTTCTTTTTGGGTAGTTTGCTACTCTACAATCATAGCGTAAATGTTTTTAATACTTAGAATACTAATTCGATGTTATGAGCTTGGTTTCTCTATGACTCGTATGAATTTTATAGGTATAGTTTTAAACTTGAATTTTATGATTGTTGTTAGCTTATGGTGCTGCGGAAATAATCTACACAACTGTTATTGTCAAATCAGAGTTTTATAAATAGATTTTAGAACTTTCTCTGAGTGCCTTCTTGTAAGGTTTCATTCTTGTGAGTAAAACCTAGTTTTAATTACAGTTACTGAAAGATGAGATAATGAGCTTATAAAAATTTTAAACATATATGTGTTTGGGTTCTCACTTACTTTCTGACAGAAGGCTGTTTTATTTTTTTTCCATTGAAAAGAGTTTAAATGAATCACTTAAAAGACTCATATTATGATGCTTAGTTTAGCAATACTTCTTGATTCTCAAAACCATTGGTTTCAGGTGAAGAGGGCATCGTTTTCCTCCTTCATCTCAAGAAAAGCTTACCAGTTTTCTTTACTTTGTTTAGAAAACACAAACACAACTGCTTCTGTGTCCAGGAGGTTGTGAGCAGGCTGCGGCAGCCTGTTGGGGCCGTGCACAGTGGGGATGGCTCGCACCGGCTCTTCATCCTGGAAAAGGAAGGCTACGTGAAGATACTCACCCCTGAAGGAGAAATATTCAAGGAGCCTTATTTGGACATTCACAAACTTGTTCAAAGTGGAATAAAGGTTGGCTTTTTAAATTTTATTTCTCTTTGCTCTGGCTATGTTGCTTTTTAGTGTTATCTTCCTCACTGAATATATTTCTTTGTAATAAAAGAAAGAATAATTAAGGAGAAAATATGGAAGCAACAGAAGGGAAAGCAACTATGGCAATTTAATGAGGCTATGACATTGAATTTTTATGTTATTCACTGACTTTTGAGCAGTGCAAACAGACTGATATTTTGACATGCTTTCCCTATGTAATTTTCACATTTGAAATAATTTTTGGTTTTATAAAGTGTTTGTTTAAATATTGCTTAATAGGTATAACACCTAGGATTGTTATGTCAGTAATTGCTATTAGTTACAAAGACTTTGCATTATTTTGTCAATTGCAAATCATTCTTTTACCATATCTGAGTTTGTGTCTGTGTCATAAAAAGTACTTCTCTGACTATGACTTCCTTGTACAATGTTTTTACAGGTAAGTCAGATATTTTTATCTATACTATGTGCTCTATGTAATATATAAGCATATCTGTTGCCTTCCTTCCCACTTCTCTAATTTGAATTCTTGGGTTAAATAATCTAGGTATGCAAATAAAACTTTCGTCCAGTTGTTTCACCTGAGGAACACAGCACAGATTAGCAGTAGAGGAGTATAAAGCAAATGTTGGCATTTCAAAATTAAGACCTTTAACAACTCATGCCCATTTTAGAATGGAACAAAGAAATAGAACAACTGGGGGGGGGACTGAGTTACTCTTTTCATTTTTTAACTGGAAAAAAAAAAAACAAGAAAGATCAGCATTCTTCTACTTGTATGAAAAGGAACTCCTTACTGTCCTATGCTACTCAACGGTAAGACCACCCAAACCAAAAGAAACAAATCAGAAAAAAATAGTTCTATTTCTGACACCTATTCAGTAGCTACCAGGTTAGAAACAGTTAGAATGAGTCAGTTAGAATACAAGTAGGCCAGGTAGTCGAGCCCACCAGCCCCGGCTTCATGGCGTGATGGCTCGAACGCACACTCCAGAAGAGAAGTAAACCTTCCTATGAAAAAAGACGACCACCAAGACACGGCTCATCTGGAAAAGACTTTCCAGCTCAATGAGACTTTTCATTAGAATCCACAGCAGATAATCAAAATGAAGCTTTAGTGTTTTGTAAATCGGTATGTACAAAATACTCTCTAAAATGAATGTTGATAACTCTGGCCGGGGGACTGATGAACAAACAGTCACACATGCTCTCTGTGAGGAAAATGGGGAAAATAATTCTAAAAATCATCCTCTGTGATCTCATTGGTTAATCAAAAACACTATTAACATTTCGATATACTCTTTCCTAGTTTTCACTAATTTTTTCTTACTATGCAGATAATACAAGTGTTAACAAATGTCAAAACAGACAAGGAACATTTTTAAGCTTTTTTCCCAGTCAACTCTGACATATAATTAAAATCAAATCATATATATGTGTATATACATATATAGTACACACACACATATATATATATATCCTTTTAGCCTTCTTTTTTCACTTAAACATATGTCTTAAAGACTTTCCCAGATTTAGAAACTTTTCTCAGAGACTTATTTTTTAAATCTTTTGGATGTTCTCTTTCCTTATTGTGAGAGATTTAGAATGACTCCAGTATTTTTACCACTGCAAATATGTTACTTATCATCCTTGTACATATTAATTAACTTGGTAGATGATTTCCTTGCTATTTACTCATAGAAAGAACATTACTGAGTTGAATACAAAGCATTATACATACTGCAAATTTACTTTAAAGTATATTTTTAAATGTTTGAGGAAATAATATATAGTTTTTAAATATTGAGTAAAAATGTTGGTATTAAGATATGCATGATAAAATTACATGGAGAAAAAGCTTACAATACTGGAAAGTTTAAGAAGTAATGAAACTGGTATCATTTCTATTTCAGTTTAATGTCTAACGAATGACTGGCTGCCTTTAAAACTCTATTACTTTGAAGTTTCTCCATTTCAGTTTACATCCTTTCATCTGGACATTGAATGAAAGATTCATTAGGATCTTCTTTTCTGTCATGGAGACATTTCATCATGCAATAGAATCGTACAAGGCAGGACATAACAGTCCATGGGTCTGCAGTGTGTTTGTACTGTGAGCCTCTGAACGCTGCAGAGCTTGGCCCAATTTGCAGAAAATCTTGCAGAATTTGGCATCCTCTTTTCCAAAAGAGCTTCGGGTCTTCTGGGACTTAAAATAAGTTTCAAAATCCATTATTCTAGGAAATCAATACGGCATACTGTAAAGTGCAAAATTTTAAGTTCTCTTAGTGTTTAGCACACCAGTGAGGTCAGTAAGGCAGAAATCTGTCACAAGCATATCGAAGTGTGTATAGGAAGTAATGAAACTACACCCTAACTTGGTAGGTTGTGCTACACGTGACTTTCGTCTCATTCTCTGTGGACCTCCCAGATAAGAAGTGTTAAAAGAGGCTTGGGACAAATGCCGACGCATTCATGAGTTGATACCGCTGATTTTGGTGATGTGACCCTCAGAGGCTTACAAAGTGAAAATGTTTTCATAACTACTTCAGTGATTTTTCAGACTTTTTTGATATATTAATAATGTGTTTGTGGAAGTATTTTGTGCTCACCAACAATTATTTTGCATTAACAATGCAAATAAAAATTTTCCTTATTTATTATACGTATCACCTCTTTTCTATTCTTTTGGCTTTAAAAATCACAAAAAAAGGGCAGAAAATTGCTTAACAGACTAAAGTATTGATTGCAATAGTAAGATCACAGAATTAATAATACATATCAAACTCAACCTCCATATATTTGGAATGAAAAACCACAATGGAGATCCCCACACACACGTAATGACTAGCAGGACTAGTCATTAATTAGTCTTGATTCTTCTAACTGCTTGAGAGGAATGATTGGCAAGAACCAACCACTAAGGACTTTGGACAACTCTTCTATGTGGGTCCTGACTGAAGATAAAGGATGGTTTTTACACAGCAAGATTGGGCTGTCTAAAATATAGGAGATTGTCGTACGCAGGGGGCTTCATTATATACAGTTCACATAGCAAAAATTATCTGCAAACATACAAACACAAGCTAAAGAACTGACTTTATTTTGCTATAGGAAGAAAGTTGTGGAATTGAGATTAAAGGATAAATCAAAAATCTATTTTTAAAATATTAGTAATTTGGTAGATTTTTGATGACAGTGGATTGTGCTAGGTAATCACTAACCCCAAAGAATGGTCTAAGTGTCATACTATCGAGCAGGCCCTAGAATCGTCATTTCTTGTATATTTGTGTGTGGGGGGGTGATACATATACATTCTTCAATTTTAATCCACAAGGGGGAAATTACAAAAATCTACTAGCTATCTCCAGGAGAAAAATCTTTAAAACATGTGGTGGTACTAGTTTATATCTGAATTTTAAATCAGAATTCCTGGCAAGTAAAGAACCAACTTCATCTTGTCCCCAGAAATGATAGACCAGTAGTCGTCAGGTGTGACTACTCATCAAAATTACTTGGGAGTTTTGAAAAATGCCAATACTCAAATTAAATCAGAGTATCTAGGATTTGGACCCTGGCACTCAGCTTTCCCAGGTAATTTCAGTGTGTGGTCAGGTTGAACACCTCCGGTTGACACTGAGCTAACCAGAATTCAGATGAGTTACACAAGGAATGAGACACATTTTGTCTGCCCAGTCAACACCCACGTCCTTTCCCCCATGTGACCGTTGAGAGCACGTGGCTGGATACCAGTTGGCATTTGCCCCGTATCTTTTGTTATGTACTCGGTCTATACATACTACTTGCCCAATGTGAGGAGATGAGTTAACTGTGACAGTGTAAAGGTACTCAATATAAAGTTTTGAAAACAGTATTTCAATAGTTCATTCTAATTGGGAAGCTGCTTTACCCATTTGATAGTCTCCTGTATTTATTTTCCCTATTGATTTTTTTTGGAATCTGGTGCTCAGTTAGTTGGCAAAATTATAATTGGATCTATTCCTAAAATATGTGGTTTTCTCTTCTATCTGTAAACCCCTGTTTGAATAACCAAGACTCCAGAAGGTATCCTAGTGAAATCTCGCCAAAGTTCCTTTGAGTACCAAAAACCTAAAGTCAGTGTAGAAGGCAGGACAAGCCTGCACCTGTCACCTGCAAGGTGGCCTCTGCAGGGGACTAGCAGGTATCATCTTCTGTCACTTAGTTCTCACCAGCAGTCAAAGGATGGAGACAGTCAAACCCTCAGCGGCCCCCAGCTTGCAGTGTGCAGCAGACACAGTTGAAAGACTTCTCTGTCATTGGGACAAATGTCACTGGACCCCTTTCCTCTCTGTCTACTTGGAACCTCTCTGCCTTTTGAAGCAGTCTTTTTACTGGAGGAGGAGAGGATAGGATGTAAGGCTGAAAGTGCTGATTGTCCAGGTGACTGAGCCCATTGAGGTAGGGCTCTTGAGAGACATTGGTCTGGGTGGCTGACAATCCCAGGAGTGTATGGAAGAAGACGTAGGGTTTACCAGGACAAGACCTGCCAGGGTAGCATCTGATTTCACATGCTTGTAAATCACAGGTATAACTATGAGCACTGAAAGTTTATCAAAACCCAAGTTCCATCGAGTCATTACATGGGGTAGATGTTCATTTCTCTCAACAGAATCAGAGCCTAACCTTTCACACTTTTCCCTGCCTTTGACTTGCCGTCTTACGTCAGCCATGAAATAATGGTGCATATTGGCTTGAGCGAAATGATTCAAAGCAGAAGTGAGAAGCAATTTACTTTTCAAAAGTACTGGAAACATAGCATGCATAGATGGATCATATGGCAGTGACTGGACCACATATGAAATGCTTCCTTAGAAAGACTGTTAGAATTCTGCACTGAAGCATGCTTTGAGTTGAAAGAAAGCATATGTTCAGTTGAAAAACAGCAGCAAATTATACTTGTTAAACATTACAATAGAAGAATTACCATTCTGAAAAATTTTTGTATACTACATGCCATTTAAAATATTTTTGACATATCAAATTACTGTTTAGAAGTTACTAAAGCTTATTGAAAAGAGTTGTTGTAGGTGGAAATAAACATTAAATAAATTCACTCAAAAGTGGGAGGAGTCTATGGCCATACCACCCTGAACGCACCCGATCTTGTCTCACCTTAAATAAAAAATTTTAAGTACCTTTTCCTTTTTGTGTAGTTTAGAATTCGGGTTCCATACCACTTAGGTAACACGTAGCTCTGCAAGAAAAATGTTAACATGTAGACCTGCATTTTTAATATCAAGATAGTAATGATATGACTTTGAACCCAGTATTTTGAGTGCTGCTGATACATTACATCAAAATACTTTTTCTGTGAAAAATCATTTTTAATTTTTAAATAAGATTAATCTCATTCTGAATCTACTGTGGATGCCCACAGAGAAAAATTATTTTTTATAAAGTAAAAAGTCCCTTAGTACAGTTGTATATTCCTAATGCAAATATCTGAAATCTAAAGTGCTTTGAAAATCCAAAACTTTTTGAGCACCAAAAGGACACCACTGGTAGAAAATTCTGCATCATGAAACTTTGTTTCATGCACAAAATTATTCAAAATATTGTACAAAATTACCTTCAAGATATGTGCATAAAGTATATGTAAAATAGAAATGAATTTTCATTCAGATTTTGGTCCCACCCCAAATCATATATGGAAATCCCATCACATATGTGGAAATATTTCAGAATTCAAAATCCAAATGCTTCTAGTCCCAAGCATTTTTGGATAAAGGGTATGTGACCAGTAATGTGAAAAAAAACTAGGTGTAGTTTTCTGTTTTGTTAAGTTTTCTCTTCTGTTATTCTTTCATTATTTTGTAATTTGATATTCTACTGATAAAACCTTTTTGATAAGGTTTGATAAGGTATATGTGTATGTAGACAGCCTCACCTGTAAGTTATTTTCCGACTTTCCATCATGCAGCCTCCTCAGGGTAGCATCCCCAGTGTCCCCCCAGCTGAGTAGAGAAAGGCCTCCTTCCTCCACACATCAGGTCAAGTCTTAGGTGAAGCGAGGAATGTTCTTACGTTAATGTCTATTTAGTTATCCAAGACTGGAAGAGCAAAGAAAAATAGTGGCTATAAATCGGAGAAATTATATGGTAATCAAGCCAAATAAGCAAAACAAGGCTTGTCCTCTTTGAAAGTTCTCTCTGCTAACCTTGTCCACCACCTCCTGGAAACCATCCGCCAAGAGACAGAGAAGAAGACCTGTCAGTGAAATCGGTTGTCGTGGCTTCCCGATGGCCACATTCCCTCATGAAGAGAGACTAGCAGGGGTCACAAAATGGTCTTTAAAAGCCAGAGGGCAGCACAGCATTCCCTTGGGAAGATCTCTAGTAGCTTTTTTTCCTGATGCGTGTGTGTGTGTGTGTGCGAGTGTGTGTGTGTGTGTGTGTGTGTGAGAGAGAGAGAGAGAGACAGAGAGACAGAGAGACAGAGAGATCTCTCTTACAGAGAGAGAAAGAGAGAGCTACCCTGTTAGCAAATAGCAAGTACAAAATATAGTCCAATACTACAGTCTGCAAGCAAACCCTGTTGGTGCGGGGATCCTTTGGTCTTTCTTACTATCACAGCCACCAGTTTGTAAGTGCTTACTTACAGCCTGGACGACTTAGCAAGACCACGTCCCAAAATAGAAAATAAAAAGGGCTAGGAATGTAGCTCAGTGGTAGAACACTTCCCTAATACATCTGAACCCCTGGGTACCACAAAAAAAGAAAGAAGGTGGGGGAGAGGGAAAAAGAGTTGAGGAGAGGAAAGACAGATTGTTGAGAGTTGTTCTGAATCCTCCGATCTAGAGATAACCCTATGCACCTGGCTTCTGGCCACACGACTCCTGTACCATGTAAAATGGTTTGATCCTGAGCAAATTAATTCACCTCTTTAGGCTTAGTTTTTTTCCATCTGTTGCATAGACAATAAAAATGTGGCACCTAACACTTTGTGTGCGTCATGTCTCATGAATGGGAAGTACTTTGTAAGCCTACGCTGTTTTCATCATCTATATACGTGCATAGGAGGGGAAAGAAAGGAAAAATGCCCTTCACTCCTCTGCGGGACTCACAAGCTCTAGTGACCAGTTAGTTCTCTTGCCTGGTATTTAAACAGTGCCCCTTAACACAGATTTGAATGATAACTTATGGGAAAATTGTGCTAGTGTTTGTGTCAAAATTATATGGTTGGCCTATGGAAACAAAGTTACCTTGATGATATCTCAAAAAAGATACACCTAGGATGTGTCATTTTCTATTTAAATATGTCACTAGAGAAAAATAATACCTTCAGCTTCACAATCTCATCTTCGCTCATGAGGTCTTTAGGACTGCTCTCTGCCTCTCAGTGCCAAAGCTGCCAGTTCTGGAGTTTCTCAGAGCACAGGGCAGCCGATCCCTGAGTGTGGCAGCAGCCTTTCATCAGAATTTGCTCCCTTTCGCAGTAGTTTTTCTCAACCTGGATATTATAGTAATGTAGGTCTTTTTTGTGTTTATTTTGGAACATGATTTGTGTCAATTTGCCATAGAGTTAATAAATTGTAGGATTTGCAAAGGAAATATACTGGGACTGAAAACTAAGAAGGCACATATTTTTTGCCCACGAGTAGCTATTGCTTAAAGCACAGATTTAGAATGTCAGAAGTTGGAAGGAAGGCAAATGGGTAAACTTGCTATAAAATTAATAGGTAATGTCATGTTACAGAGGGTGCATTACTCAAATTATTTTTTTAAAGAAGATTAGTAAAATAGTACAAAGTCAGAGAAGAAAAAAATCCTTAAAAGTTCTAAAGTTGATCAGTAAGGCAACATCAGTAAACGTCTCCGTGACGTGAAATGTGCTGAAGATGAAGTATAAGACTAGCTAAGTGGAATCGCCTCCCCTAACCCCCTTTTAGACCTCAGGCCGCAAAAGACCTTCTTCCTACAATACTGACTCAGAATTTTATAGACAGTCTTCCAGATTGGAAAGCAAATTTGTGCTTTGTTTTGTGTTTACCTTTCTGTGACTAACTTTGGGAGTTTGCTAATATAGCGTATTGTTTTTAACAGAGTTTCTTCATCTTTATAGATAATCATCGGTATGGAATATATAGTATTCATATACAGTAAACGCATACAAAAATATATTATCAATTACTCTAATACATCTTAATTTATTTGTTGATATTGGTTGGTAGTATTCATCAATTGACAGGTATTTTAAAGCCTGTAAAGTCCATGATTTTGTCAAACTATCTTATCAAAGTGATGAGAACTAGGGATATATCTAAAGTGGTGGGGTGGGGGACGGGGTGGGGGACGGTGCTGTGGATGAATTTACGGCCTTGCACTTGCTGGGCAAATGCTCTACCACGGAGCTAAATCCCCAGCCCCTATCTAAAGTGTTTTTAAAAACTTGATCATTGGTTAGAAATTAAAATCTTCTTTATAATTTTCAATAAAAATATGCTTTCAAAAATAAGATGCTACTTATCAAGACCATTCTGTAATGTGTAATTTTCTAGTCTTGCATAACTTTGTGGTACCGAGTGACAATGCATATGATCACATTGGAGCTCAGCAATTATCACTGAAAGGGAGGTAAAATTTAAATCCTTTCATTGAAAAAATTTCTATTTTACTCTATCTTGGTGTGCCATATACAATTTAAACGTAAATTTATCCATTAACTCATTTAAGTATTGTACAGATCTAAACTTCGAAACACAGAAAACCTATTTAAAAATAATTTATTAATGATAAAATAGGTGCTAAGTACTCTATCATACCTGTATATAGTACAGCAAGGACAAAAAAAGACCACTAATTAATTTGATCTGAACTATTTCCATTATTGCTAGCAGTTGAAATTATGTAATCTGATTATAGAACTGAATCTACTAAACTACAGCTAACACAAAAATAAACTACTAAACTACAGCTAACACAAAAATAAAACATGAAAAGTTTTATGGATGGCCACAAAATTCTTGAGAAGAGTATTCCTTTCAAATATTCAACTATCAAATATTCTGGCTTTCTCTTTAAGAATGGCTAAAGTGTTTACTCTTTAAAAAAAATTCTAGTAAACCATTTCTAAACTAGTCTCTTAGCCTAAAGCACTTTTGATCCAAATGGATTACAGCATTAAATAAGACAACATCTGTCCTCAGACTCTTTGTAGGTAGAGAAGAGTATTGGCTCCACAACAGCCCTCAGCCACAGTTTGAAAATGTTCATAATGATTTATTTAAAAAAAAAAAAAAACAAGTACACAGTGTAAATGGAAGTTGCTTAAGGTTGGGGAAAATGTTGGGAAAGTGCTACTCTTAAAAGAATAAAAAGATAGCTGTACTTAATTCCCATTAAATTTTTAGATTGCCTCTGAGAGATTCGGCAATGAGACTCCCACAATGCACGCATCTCTGGGTGGACGTGAATACACCTGCTCAGGAAAAGTGAGCCAGAACTTGAGCCAGCTTCTTCCCCCCACACAGAGGTCACCAAACATCTGTCATAACTTATCAACGACTACTTGAGTCTGGACTCAAGCCTGTGACCCGAAGTTGAAAAAGTCACGCACCTCACTGTTTTTTGCAGTCTGTGGTTTCTTCCTGTGTCACCATTAAGGCTTGTGTTTACATCTCTAGGGATTTGGCAGATCAGATGACCTCAGGACATTAATAATGTATTTATACCCAAGGCTTCTCCGTACATCGTCCTGGGGCTGATCTTATACTCGTCTTTTTCCACCAAAGGGTTTATCCTGGAGTTGACATCAGTCCTTAATTACAGCCAACAGATATCATCTCCTTGTCCAAGAAGGCTTGTTGCTGTTAAACTTTTTCACTTTGATTAAATGTCAATGCATATAAAACTTATGGGCAAAATAAACAAGAAAGCAAAGTCTTCTGGACATGGTTAGATACGATATTTCCCTTGAAAAGAATTACTGGAAGTGCCACTAAGTACTTAAATGTTTCCAACTGTAAAATTCTAACCCTAACCTGTCAGTTTTCTTACAGTTTCCAAGAGAATTATGGTCAAGAGAAGTGGTCAGATGACTCCATGCCTGCCTGGGCTCAGAGAGTGGACTTACTTTGCTTTATTCTGATTTTATTTAGTTCTGTATTTTGGTCATGATCCAGAAACCCAGTCGACATCTTCCAGTTCAGAGTCCACTGGGCACCTTATGACACTGTACTATCCCTGCTCCAGTTAAACTTGTTAGACCTGCAGTAACTCAGCCTGTTCTGGGACTTGAGTTTTAGTCAATGGCACAATCATATTTTGAATGTACTGGGATAATGTTGTAGTGATTTTCCAAACTTGAATTTGCAGGTAAAGATATATGGTGAACTGCATAGTTGTCGTGCTGGGGAAGGGACAGTCCAGAGCGGAGTGGAGGGAGAGGAGGGGAGTGACAGGAGATAAGTTTGCAGAGGTGAGCAGCTGTTGGGGAGGGGGAGCAGGAAGTGTGTATCAGAACCTGGAGAGTTTTAGAGAGTCTGCTGGTGTGTCTGGCTTTTACTCAGCCTGAAATGGAGACTCATTGGACAGTTTCGAGCAGAACAGTGATACGATCCGACTTAAACATTTTCAAGATCAGTAACAGCCATGCTGTGGGTATAGACTTGGAGGGGCAAGGGTAGGAGCAAGGATATAGGTTGAATAGCTTTTTCTACTTCCAACTCTACTGGAGAGTACCTTGTGCCCATGAGCTAGCTATTTTTTTTGATGCGACCCTCAGTGTTTTACCTGTAAAATGAGAGGTCAGTAATACCTGAGTTTCTTGTCAGTTTCAACTTTCAATGGGTCAGTAATAGGAGGAATATTTATAAATGTTCCTTATTTGCCATAAGCATTTTTACACATGGTGTTTCCAGAATTTATACCTTCTTTCTCATACTTTTAAAGTCCAAATTTTAAAACTCAGTGCATTAGCAACATAGGATATTTAATGGGTTCTCGTAAAAGGTTGTAAATTACAGGAAAATATCAATTGTGGTAAAGAAGAGGGCTCACTCTAGGCCAGTTGTAAATGCTAATTCATGAAAATGGTAACCACAACCAAAGACTATTTGAATGATATACACATATGTGTTCTTCCTAGGGAAATGCACATTTAAAGAGGGAAGGGGATCAGACGATTACTTTTTAAAAGAATGATTGTGCTTGGATTTAGCATATAAAAATGGTCAAAATCCAGGTATCCTAAAATCAGAGAAGATTAAAATGATAACAGAATATAAAAATATAGACCTCAACTAAAAGAGGATATGGAAATGTTATTATAAGGAAATTTCTAACTTTTAAAATTATAAATTAATGACCTTACTTATGAAGTACTCATAGTTCACGCTTAAAAGAATTTTCCCAAGTATCTTCCAGTGGCTTCCTTCCTTGTCAATGGCATTGGGAAAAATAACCTCATTTAACAAATCAGTCTTTGAGGCTGTTAAACTAGCACAGAGCTGTCTCCTTTTTTTTTCTTTCTTTCTTTCTTTTTTTTACCTGCAACTGAATCTACAGAAGTTAATTTGGTTGTGGATAGAATAAATTAGATGTGAAAAATTGAAACGGGAAACAGGGTAATGCGTGATCATTTTACTTGCACATGTAAGGATTTCTGTGCTCTGTTTCCTTGAGAGAAATCCCATGGTGCCAATTAACCTAACTTATTCCAAAACAATTCTCTGTTTGGAAAGAATAATTTTCATTGTGGGTGTTCCTTGAAACCGTATGCTTCATCCCCTGTTATTACTGAGCTGTGTGCCGGGCAATTGAAAGCACTAGCTTCATTTCCATGTACTGTATAGATTAGGGCTGTATCCCACACACAGTGTCAAATAATCTGTTTTAATTTTATCCAACACACACATATTTTAACTTTTAGCAATTTTAAATGTACAAAAGCCATCTCTATCTAATATTACACCAAATCTTTTATGTCAAAATTATTTAAAAAAAAACAACTAACAGCTGGAGATTTGTTTTAATCAGGAAATAGCTTTTCTTACAAAAAAAAATTTTTAAGTCAACTTTCTTGGCTTGGTTTAAATGCCATCTTCATTTTCCTTTGAAATAACGTGAATGCATTTTTCCCCCGTATGAGGAAGAAAGAACTACATCACAAAAGATCGAAAAGGATATAACTAACTTAGTAAATGCATTCTCTTTTCATTAGTCTGTGTTGTCTATTTGAGTTTCTGGAGTATTTTTTTAAAACCTAATAAATCAATTAACCAATATTCATTCTAAGATTTAATTTGGTGAATAGAATATATATGCTTTTCATCAGGGCACACATCTTTTTAAGTCTGAAACCACCACACACAAAGAACTTAATTCTGACAGGCATTTGTTCTTAGCATAAATACTTTAGGGCCAGTAGTGTCCCCACTTAATCATGTTTCTTAAAAGTGAATTCCAGAAAACTGGAGGCCCCAACTGACCCCTGGTAAGGTGAGTTGTCTGTAAATTACTTTTATGATGTGCCCTAGGGAAACAGGACTGCTAGAAACTGGGTAGGGAGCTGGCCCCCTCTTGCCTGTGGGGGGTGACCTTTCACTTTATCCGACCTTTGCATCGCTAATTCTAAATTTCTGGGAGGCAGTTAGTGGCATTGTTGGATAACATATTAAAAGAGACCTCTCTTCTACCAGAAGACAGCACTGACCACACATTTCTGGTTTAACTTCCAATTGGGGTATCCAAGTATGCATTTTATTTCTACAGTTTAATTTTAAATACCAAACTTGTAATGAGAACTAGAAAGGAGTTCAAAACAGATCATAGTTGAATTATGACTACCTTGGGTGACATGTGGAAGTCACTGTAGAAAATTTAATCCCCCTAATTTTGCTAATTCGAATCTATTGTGGCACTTGAGAATTTATAAGAACCATAAGTCATGAATGAAGATACTGTATCAGAATTCATTTATTTATTTTTCACAAAACATTGAGTTATTGAAGACAAATCTTGTCAGTTTTTTTGTTTCTGCATTATGAAGATGATTTTATGGTATTTGGGGGGATAGTAACAGGAATTTAAATTCAACTTTTTGGAATTAGCAAACATAAGTATTTAGATTCAGTTTTAGATTTAAAAAAATAGATGAAAATATTGGAAAACAGTCCTTTTTATACAATACAGAACACAAAGGATTATTAATTTCCCATTAATTGTAAGGACATAACCTGTGTAGACTCGGACATCTATGTTTCAGCTCCATGGATAGCTCTCTTTTTTTTTTTTTTTTCCTTTTCTTGTTAGTTTTAGTTGATATTGAATGGGCCACTATTTCACTTTCTTGCATAAAGAAAATCACTTCACAGTTCAGTTTTACTGTTTGTTAAGTGTATCATATGATTAAAAAATAGTGTGTGTGTGTGTGTGTGTGTGTATAAGACACAGTATGACTGAGTGAAATATTACTGAAGATAATCTTTTCCAAAAATTACACACCTAATTTTTAACCAGTCAATGTTTAGATGTATGAATGTATAGATTAAATGTAGCCTACTTCTATAATTGCTCTAGTTTATGTTTCATATTGTAACATAAGCAAAGCCAGGTAGTTCAAGCTTTGCATTTGACATCAACCTTTTTGAGAAAATCACCAATAAACAGTTATAGAAGCAATTAATGTAACTTAAGTAATTTTTCAGGGGAAAGAAAGAGATCAGCAAATTCCTTCCTGTAAACCCAAGGTTCTGGCTTGTGAGTGTAAGTAAACAAAAGGGAAATTTTAAGTATAGTTGAAATGCCACCCAGGAGAACCCCATAGAAAACGAGTTGTCGACAGACTGGGAGACATCTTTATCTGATGGGGAAAATATCAAATTGATAAGACTGATACTGGTAGCACACAACCATGTGCTTCCAAATTATTCAGCACAAAATCATAGTGCATATTCCAGCACATAATAATGGTAATGTGGAATGTAGACATAAATTTTTTATAACCTTAAGAAGATTTTACCTGAGAAAATGACAACCAAGCTCAAACTCTTGAAACGAATTTGGAAACAACAGAATAAAATAGATGACACAGCAAGGCACTAATATCCAAATCTTCTTATGCTTCTTTTAATCTTTCTTAGGCTTATTTTAAGCCTGCCAAAATCTCGGTTGTCATCGTGTATACTCCACTGAGACATAGCGACGTGTTTTGTTTGTATTTGTTTGTATTTTTGTTGTGTAAAAAATTTCAAATGATGAAAGTACTTGATGGTTTTAACATTACAGCGTGTGTCACATTATCATTCTATTCCATTACTATTAAACCTGTGCCACAAGACACACTCATTACATGTGATAGGCACTAAAAAAGGGCCCATCCCTGAAGCCACCTCTGGAACCCAGTCCAAACCACAAAGTCTGAAGGAGAGGGTGGTACTTCCTTATTCCACGGGAAGATCAAGGTGGGGTGCGCCGACCAGAAGAAGAGAAGTGGGCAGGAAAAGCAGCCAGGAAATGAGAAACTCATATCCAAAGAAAGAAAAGAAACATAAACAGAAAAATTATAAATGACCTGGTACATTCTGTTGCTCAAGTTTAGTCTGAGAGATGCCAGAGAGAAAAACAGGTGTCTCCATCCATCTGGGGATGGCTGGCTGTCCCTCACCTGGGAAATGATTCCCAAAGGCTGAGCAAAGGAAAGTGCCTGTGATGCCGGAAACATCATGAAATGGCTTCGATCAGGCTGTACCTGTAAAACGACGCCAGCTGGGACCCCCGTGCAGCATTTTATGTCGTTAAGGACTTTGAGATTCTTCCTGTGGGATACGGCAGGGACAGTATGGCCACTGCCTAGTGACCTGTTAGACTCCCGTGTTACCAGTTGGTTTCTTAAGGCAAATGTCACTTTAGTGGCTGTGACAGCCCTACTGCCCCTTGTAAGGGATTTGGAAGTACCTCCAGGTCTGGAGGGCAAGGCTGCTTATGGACTGAACTGAAAAATGAATGCACAGGGAGAAACAGAAATTCACTGTAGAAGGGCTTAAGCAAACACAAACATGCCCTACTTTACTTTTCCCCCTGTTGGCTTCATTTTTAGCAGGATTTCTCCCTGTGCACAGATTGTCAGAGCTCCAGGCCTGCACCCTACCAGGGTAGCAGATCCAGGGAATGAAACGCCAACACAAGCCTCATGGAGGATGCCCATGGCCACATACGGGTCCCAGAACACGCTGCCATGATTGGCCAGGCCTGGATCATATTCCCTTCCCTGGAGCCAAGGACAGGGCTCCAAGCACTGAGCCACCACTGTGGAGGGGTAATTCCCCAAGGTAAAATTAGGGCATGGTTACCAGAGAGGAGTGAGTGGGTGCTGAACAGTCTGAACAATAGACATTTACCACTCACTGGGCAGAAACTCAATTTGAGTCAAAGGCCTGGGCCCTTAATATGCAGGCCTGCCTTCTTTCCTTCACCCCATCCTTCTCGTTACTCAGTTTTCTTCTAAGATACATTTTGGGGACTTGTGGAGGCTATAGTAAAATCTAAAGTTTTCCTTTGGCATAGTATTCCTCATTAGGTGGTGTTGTCTACGTCCACACGTTACTCATGTTTTACCCATCTGACTTCTATTTTAAGACACTTAGACCCAGAAACACACCTTTAATGATGCACTGATAACCCTAAATGCATAGGAGATGTTGTTAAATCGTCAGAAACAATGGGGTCAAAAAGACTGATCTAGCTTTTAGTGGTGTCTTCCCAAAATATGGTAGTTAGGCCTTATGTGAAATATATCCACACAATCTGCATTCTTCTCCTAGTTCTGAAAGACTTTTGTAAAATTTCTATTTCACTTCCACCCCTTAATCGTATTAGTGAGTCACTGTAAAGTTCGTAGCCAAGCCCGCAAGAATAACAAAATATATAGGCAACTGCCTCCAAAATGCTTTAATAGAAAATATGAAACACCTAATGATAAAGTTTTGTACTACTGTAACATATAATTTTGGAATATTTTGTCCCCTACAGCTTTAAAATTCATATTTTCCATCCAATGATGTTAGGCTCCATTTCGTGCAATTTAATTAACTTTGGTAAACAAGTATTACATGTTTTAATTTGGCTTTAGTCATAATAGTATAATTAATGTTCTGTAGACTACTTAAAATGTAATATGGTCATTATTTCTTTACATTTTGAAATTATGTAAAATGCTTCAAAATATTCCCATGAGTCTGCTAGTGTGCCTTTACCGAAGATTTAATATACATATTAAAATCTGTTCTTATTTATTTGCTTAAGTGAAAACAACAGAAAATTTGAAAAGCACAAATCCTGACTCTACCCAAGAATGTAGTTTTATTTATCTCAAAAGTTAGGAAAAAGTATCTTTAGTCATTTGTTTTTTCATTGACAGTTTTCATCACATTTAAACATATTCTTGAACTTAATGCTGACTATATAAAATGAAGATTCAAAGCTAAAAATCGAATTTCTTTTTAATGAAAAAGAAAACCAGTTTATATCTTATATGGATAACTTTTAAATGGGAGTAGGGCCCTGAATTCGATCTCCAGCACCAAAAATAAATAAATAGGAATAGTATTATGTAGGTGAGGGATTTTCCCTTTAGCTCTTTCTGCCTAAAAGAATGCCTACGTACTCACAGTGCCTTATTAAAAATATTGACTTGTTTTCTTTAGTGTATGTGATACCTTGTCTTTCATATCCATTCCTTCTAAAAGCAGTGTTTATTTAATTCGTTCATGTAGAAAATTGAAGTAACTTGCCTGTTCTGCTCTATTTCACCCCCTCCACTCCTTGTCACACTGTTCATTCTGCCCCATGATCGTGTGAAATGATGGTAAGAAGTTTTTCTTTCAAACTGGCTTTGCACTCGTGGAAGCGCCAGCTCCAGGTGGAATCCAGCCAAGGGACTATTACCGGAAGCTGGTTTTAAAGCTACTTTCTGCTTCATCAAAAAGCTGACAACGTTGTGTGATTCGGCTCAGGAATAATCTGTTTTCCAAAGGTCACTGTGTGGGAACTTGATGTTTTCCCCGTACTTCGTATATCTGCAAAGAGAGTAGGCGCAGCTCCCCGTGGCGGGTGTGGTCACAGGGCTGCCGTTCATTGATCTGTTCACTGGTTCACTCATTGAGCACATGTTTATGGGACATCTTCTAATGGAGCCAGAGGAACTGGGAAGTGCTATGATTAACTGGAAACATTCAGAGATTTATACTATTAGAAAGAGAAAAAGAGGGAAGACGTGAGAGCTTCAGGACATACAGCCCCAGATGATTTTCTAAGCAGAGCAAAATGTCTCCCCATTTACTTGTTACTCACAGAGTGAGAGGCTCTCCCATTCCCAATATTGCCTTGAAAAATACTAACATGCAAAAGATTGTCATTTATCTCTAAATAGGAGTAGGAACTGCTCATTAACTAAATATTTTGATTAACTGATAATTGAACAGATGCATGATGAAAATTAATAACTACATGAAGGTATCATGGAAAAGATGAAAACAATATCACATACTATTTATTCTTCTATGTAAAACATAAACTATTATAGTACTCAGGTTATTATTATATCAGGCTATCCATCATTCATCATGTTTTACGTAGAATTCTCTCAGACTAGGTAACTTTCAAAATTCATTAATAGGGCTATAGAAAAACATCAACTTTTGGGAACAGAGTTGGGATTGCAAAATTAATGAAAAATGGTTTCTGAGCCTCAAAGAAAATAGGTGTCTCTAAGTGCCATGTGCTTTAGTTAGAAAAATCTAAACCTTTGGCAGTGGAAAGAACTTTGGGAGTCATCTAGCCTCACTCCTTCATTCTGTAACTGAGGAAACTAAAGCATGGACACACAAAATAATTTCTTTGAGGTTGGCTGGTCATGCTCAGTCATACTCACACTGACTTTTTGTAAAATTCATCTTCAATATTTAACAAGCTTGATGTTTTGCTGTTAGTTTTGCCAGAATGATCATAGTTCTGAGCAATAGTGAACAGTGAATTAGAGGAAAATAAAGTCAAAACTATCTTCTTATGATCCTTGGGGGAAAGAATGCTCAAAAACATAATGTGAAGAGGAAGAACAGAAATTTGCAAGACAATTAAGTATAATGCACATTAAGTTTAATATTTACATAAATTTTGTTTTTGTTTGCAGTACTGGGCATTGACTTTAGGGCTTTCACACTGAGCTACATTATCAGCCCATTTTAAATTTTTTATTTTGAGACAGAGTCTCACTAAGTTGCTAAATTGACCAGACTGGGCTTAAACTTGTGATCCTCCTGGCTCTGCCTTCCAGAGTGAAATGAAAACTTATTTTGGTACTAGGAATCAAACCCAGGGCCCAGTGCATGGTAGAATATTTATATAAATTTAAAAGTGGAGTGTAAAAATAAATTCTAAGTGTGTAATCTAATTATATATGCATAAGAGTAATACACACAGATGACTGTAATGTTTTCTCTGGGAAATACTGGAATGAAAGCAGGAAACAGTTCACTGGAGGACTTAACCAAATCTGTTCAGTTTTGTTTGCAATGCATGGTATGGCATGGTGGTTAAAGCAAAGACTAAAACTCATCTGCCTGAGTCAAAGTCATAGGCCTCATTGCTTATGAGCTGTGTGACTATGGACAAGTTACTACACTTTCCTGTGCCTCGATTTCCTCACCTGCGAACTAGAGATTATAATCATACAGCTTTCTCTATAAAGCCTTTGAAGAGTACATGAGTCAGTATCAAAGTGTTTACAATAATATAAACAATATGAACACTAGCAATTATTATTTCTTTAAATAAAGAAGTATGTGGGAATAGAAGGCATATGAGAGACTTAATTTACTGAGAAATGGAACTTGACTGCACAGTAGAAAGCAGCAAATTTATAGGGCAGAGAAAACCTGCATGATATACTGTGTGAGCTACACAGCACAGCTAGCAGACTTATCTCAGGTGGCAACACCAAAGCAAATAACAGTGTTTTTCCATGGAAACAAAGTGAAGGTCTGCATGGCACCATGTTTTGCCAACCTATTCATCCTGGATCAAACTTAGTTCTTTCAAAATACCCATGCTAAAAAGAAAAGAATTGCCGGGGCCTGGGTACTTGAGAAATCTCTGTATCTCCAATTCAATTTTCCTCTAAGCCAAAAACTGCTCTTAAAAGTAAGGTTAGAGAAGGAGGGAGAATGAGAATTGCATTCACTTCTCAACATTATTTAAATTAAATGGAATTTTCTTAACAGACAACTTTGAGAAGAGAGACATGAAATAGCAGCCTTACTGGCGTTGATGATTATTTTCATGAAAACACATTCTATTGGTGAAACAAAATACAAATGAGATCTTTTTTTAAAAAAATGACACTAAGATATTAAGGAACAGCTAAAATAGCTTTTACAAAGGGAATGGTGTGCACCATACTTATTGTAAAGATCAACAGCCAAATTTTTATTGAAATGTAGATATTCCTGAGAAAGCGCTTGTCCTTACCAGTATTTTTTGGTTTAGTGAGAAATAAATTTCAGCATTTTTTTTTGAGTACAGATTTTGATGTGGAGAAAGCTTGAGAATCTTTGGATTCAGAAAGGAGACAATAGTGCTAAGCAAGGAAAGAGAGGCTTTGGGCAATGTACAAAAGTTTCTGGCGTACACCTGAAATCCCAACGCTCTGGGATGCTGAAGCAGGAGGATCACAAATTCAGGCCAGGTTAGAATTTAGAGACTTAGTAAGACTCTGTCTCAAAACAAAAAATAAAAAAGGGTTGGGGATGTAGTTCAGTGTGA
The DNA here is from genome assembly GCA_004026905.1 of Hystrix cristata. Classification (NCBI taxonomy): domain Eukaryota; kingdom Metazoa; phylum Chordata; class Mammalia; order Rodentia; family Hystricidae; genus Hystrix; species Hystrix cristata. The sequence goes on along the minus strand of PVJO010002239.1, from coordinate 6,121 downwards.
AGGCCCTGGGTTCAGTCTCCATTATCTCATACACACACACACACACACACAGCTTCTAGTTTTATAATCTAGCCTGAATTAAAGGAGAAACTTCTCAGAATCGGTCTCCATTGTTAGGTCATAGGATTTTATGTTCTTGTTCAGTAATTTTGAAACTTTTCCTGTGTTCATCATTTTCCTTTTAAAATAAAGAAACTTCGATCAGATTGAATAGAAATAAAAATATTCTCTTAATTTCAGTCCTTACTGAGGATAAATGACCAGAGTTAGACTTAGACTATTTATTTCAGTCTTCAATTTTATATAAGAAATACATAGTAAGTGTGGTACGTTTGTGAGGCGTCTCTGAAGATAAAAACTGAGTCTTCCTTTTAAAGTTTGAGGGCTAATTACAACATCTTCCTTTTGTTTTAGAAATGGTAAGAAATTAACAAAAGATTGTTGTGGTTACAATGGATGTTTCTTGGAAATTAAAGTTATGGTTTTAGTGAAATGTTGAATTTAGAGCATTTAACAAATCATGCCAAGCACTTCCACATATGTAGAAATTAGTAGCTTGCGGGGCACAGTAAAGTATACTTTAGACATACTAGTATGTAGTAATGACTTAGATTAGGAGTGAAGAAGATACAGGTTGAATCTGGCCCTCTGCTTGTTTCTGTAAATAAAGTTTTATTGGAAGAGAGCCATACCATTTGTTTATATATTACCTGTGGTAGCTTTTGTGTTGCAATAGCAAAGCTCAGTGACTGGAATAGAGATTACATGTGCTCGAGGCCTTAAACATGTACTATCGGGCCCTTTAAGAAAAGGTTCACTGACTGTAGATTTGAAAGATCAGTTAGTGGTTCTCAGTACATTCCTCTCTGAAAAGTCATGTCGCCTTAAGTCTTTGATGGCACTAAATATTTCTACAAGGATATTTTAATGAACTTAGGAGTATCCTGAAATATTTAGCATATTTTTCTAAATACACATTTTAGTCTTATCTGAAAGAATCCTAATTTTTGTATTGATGCATATTAGTAATACACCACATGTAATTCATTCTGGCATAGCAACACATGAGTATTATATTTTGATTATTTTCCTCCCCGCCACCTCCTTTTCCTTTTCCTCCCCATTCCCCCGATCCCCTTCCCCATCTCTAAAAGTCCACCTTCTAATTTCCTTTCATTTCTCCTTTATTTCTTTACTAAGATTGTTCATATAAGAGAAAACGTGTGATATTTAACTTTCTGAGCCTGGCTAATTTTGCTTAGCATAATCTCCAGTTTGATCTGTTTTCCTACAAAAGATTTCATTCTTCTCTCCGGCTGAATAATGCACTATTGTGTATATATACCACATTTTTGTTAGCCTTTCATGGATTGATGAATGTGTAGTCCAGTGATGGCAAATGTTTGAGAGCTTTCCGTGATACAGACAGCCCTCTGCGCCCTGTGCCGTATGTTCACCACCACTGATCTAGATCGTGTTTCCCCAGCTTCGGCATTGTGAATTGCACCACTATAAACATGGGTATGCACGTATCACTGTACTAGCTTGTCTTTACTTACTTCAGGAATACATTAAGGCGCTGCAGAGCTGAGTCGAATGGTACAGCAATTACACTGATTTCCACAGTGGTTGTGTTAGTTTACATTCTCACCGACTGTGTAAGAGGGTTCCTTCTTCCCCTGATTTTTGCCAGTATTTCTTTTTTCTTTTTTTTTTTTTCTTGATGATAGTCATTCTGACTGTGGTGAGATAGAATCTCAATATAGTTTTTATTTGCATTTCTCCAATGGCTGAAGATGTTCAACATTTTTTCACATACTTATTGGCCATTTGTGCTTAATCTTTGGAGAAATGTCTAAATGTCTATTGAGTTCATTTGTTGATTGAGGTGTTTTGGAGGGTTAATCTTTTGAGTTCTTTATATATCCTGGGTATTAATCCTGTATCAGAAGACTAGCTAGATTGTAGACTGTCTCTTAACTTTGTTTTTTCCCTTGCTGTGCAGAAGCTTTTTAATTTGATGTAGTCCTTTGTTGATTCTTGACATTATTTCCTGTGTTACTGGAGTCCTATTCAGGAAGTCTTTGCCAGCATCTCTGGCTTCCAGTATTTCCCCTGTTTTCTTCCAGAAGTTTCAAAGTTTCCAGTCTTATGTCTAGGTTTTTTATATGTTCTGATTTGATTTTAGGATAGGATGAGAGAGACAGGGATCCAGTTTCCACCTTTTGCATGTGAATACCCAGTTTTCCCAGGACTATTTGTTAAAGAGGCTGTCTTTTCTCCAGCATATGTTTTGAACCCCTCTGTCAAAACTCAGATGGCTATAGGTACATGGGATTATTTCTGTGTCTTCTGTTCCATTCCATTGGCTACACATGTGTTTTCGTGCCAGTACTGAGTTTCTGTTAGCATGGCTTGTGGGGTAACTTGAAATGGGGTGTTGTGGTGCCTCAGCTCTTTTTGGTCAGGACTGCCTTGACTATTCTGGGGTCTACTGTGATTTCATATGAATTTTAGGATTTTTTTTCTAGTTTTGAAAAGAATGTTGTTTGTATTTTCATAGATATAGCATTGAATCTGTACATTGCTTTTGATAATACAGTATTTGAATGAATCATAATTGCTTTATGGTTTAGATTTCCTGGGGCTTTGAAAATTTTAGGACATCATTATAAGAGATTCTTTTTAAGAATTCCAGGTGTGAGACTAGTGAAAAGAAAGTGACATGGGTGCTTTTGATTGCATTCTGCTATTCTCAACTCTGACTTTGATAGGATTTCTACCGTCACTAGCATACCCTGGGTATTGTACATTTATCCCTAATCCCAGCCCCAATGTCTTGGCCCCCTGGACATACTGCTGCTCTGTTGCTAGCAATACAACATTTTCTGTGTATAACTGCAACATGACACAGTAGCACAGGACTTGCTCTTCGAGAGTTGCATCCTTTTCTGCAGTACTAATCCCCTCACTTCGACATTGCCTTTCTTTGCGGGTCATGAGCTCCTGGACAAGGGGGATCGCCCTGATGTCATTTTCCTACATGCCAGCCTTTCTGCTGGCATTTGCTCCACAAAACTGAAGTTTATATCTTAAAGTATACTTTTGGAATCGTCCTTCTCTACCAGAGCTCAATAGTAGAAGTATGTATTAAAGTAAGGATTCTATTTAGTTTATCATTAAATGGAGTCATTTCTAAGAATGCAGGAATCTCGGAATAATTTAACTCAAACATAAAAGGGAATCCTGTCCAAGCAAAAGGAAGTATATGACTACCCTACTTTCTGTAATTTAAAAATTACATAATATCTTTAACTGTACTATATTTGATCATTAAAGATGTTTTTCTCATAAAATGGAATTAAAAGAACCTGGATAATTGGCAATGAGATAAAAATGGATAAAACAAAACAAAAAAATGGATAAAAACAAAAATGGATAAAAAGTGATGACCATCAGATAATCTGGTCTTGCATCTGATAGAAGCAGCCTGATGGCCAGGCCTCTTCCTGTTGCCATCCTGCTTCCATAGTACCTTCTGCTCCTTTCTGTCCTCAAGAAAATCACACGGTCGTCACGATAGACGATTGCCAATAAAAGAAAGGGGGAAGAAAGAGTAAGAAAGGGCTGACTGCAAGTTGTATCGGGTTTAGGAAGCCATATCTTGCATGAGGCATCTTGTTTCATTGTTTGCCCTTTTTAATCACTGTTTTTTAAGTATTATGGGCATGCATTGACTTTATGTTTTGCTTATACAGTAAAACCTGAGCACATTTTTAAATTATGCAGTTCACTATATTAAGCCAAGACTTTCCAGTCCACCCAGAGTTTCCAGTAAAGTTCTGTTTGACCTTTGTATAAAGACCACCTTTACTAGGTGACTTATTTTCGCTGCCCTCTTGGGTGGTCGAATGAGGCAGATTTCCCTGTTGAACAACATACAGCCTTCTTTTCTGCCAGCTGAACATTACACTGGGATGTGGCTTGGAGGAACAGTTTCTCAATACTATAAACAACTGCTTTCTTGGAACAGTTTGTTGCTGAAGCATAGAGGTTACTCTCGGATTCGCCTTGAGTAGCGAATGAATTGGTTGAGGAAGTAAGTGTGGCTCACCCACCAAATTACAGTGGCCATAATATAATTAACTTCAGTATCCTCCCTGGAGGCTTTAAGAAGTGTTGCTATGACACCAAACTTAAAGAAAGAGGGATTTTTAAGAGCTAGGAAATTAGCAAGAAGCAGTTTTGGACTAAATGTTACAATTTTTTTTTAATCACTAGAAATGCATAAAAATTGTTCAAAAATAAAAGCTGTTTCAAATACACTAGTTTGTTATCTGTGGTCCTAAGTGATATTGTGTTAGTATCTCCAAAAAAAGTCTCTTGGAGTTAAAGATGCTATTAGAATTAGGATGGGAAGGAGGAGGATTACAGGTATGTTAGAAATATTGAAAATAAAGGAAAAATAGAAAATCTTCTGAAAAGAAATTGGGCCCATGTTTACTTTCTCCTTATTCAAAATAAATTGTACTTGAATTTTTTCTGATAACAATTTAGACTATAAGTTATAGACAATATAAATTATTAAAATGTTATTGAAGACATAGATGACTCTGGGTGCAAAGAAGAGAAAAAAGACATGAGAATATAGGGCCATTTCCCGGCTCTGCATGAGGCCACAGTGTTCTCAGTAAAGCCACGTGTGCAGTTGGCAGAGCCTCCCCGCAGGATCTTAGTCTGGGCTTAGTAGCTACAGGGACAGAAAGTGTTTGGAACGTGTATGAAAGCATAGAAACCTGAAAGAAAGATGCTTAGCATGTATTACATGCCAAATCATTACTGTTCGAGGAACTGCTCTTTATCTCTTGGACTCCATGACAGATGGACTTAAAGTAGCTCATCAAGTATCCAGGGAAAGGGTCATTTATTTTTTGGTAATATGCCACAGCTTTGTCACTCTATGTAATTGTTAGATTCAGCCAGTCACGTTCTCATTGGTTATAACTTCCTAGTGTAACCAGCAATCCTGCTTAGCTGTCCAGGCATCAGCCATCCATGCAGTAACCCCCAGGATGCCCTAATAAGATTCTCTGCATGTGTCTTGCCCAGAAGGTACATTGCCTTAAACTTGGCTTCAAAGAAAGAGAATGCTTTGGGGTAAGAAGAAGGGCTGCTACATGATATAAATTATGACCTTGTGGATGATGCTGGTCCAACAAATCAAAAAGCCAAATGTAGTATTTGGCAAGCCTCTATTTTATACAGCCATTTCTCTATATTCTTTGGCATAGACTACGCATTAATACATTAACTGTAGGCCACTATGAAGCTTAATGCAGCTTCATACTGTAAAGCTGCTCCCTGCTTAAGTTCTACCAACCTCGCAGAGGACATCTTAATCTCCTACAAATAAGAGCCAAGAAGGTTTATTAGATGTCTTGTTCTGTGAGCCTTAAACGGGAAAGGGGAAGCCAGCAGCTTCCATTTCTTTGGTTGTGTGTGAAGTTGTCCTGGATTAAGCTGATGCTTCTGTGTCTTCATTCTTTACGCAATCATTCTTACACATCATCATTTCCCTGCAAAGCCATAGGAGTTATTTGGTTTGAGTGTTTTAGATATTAAAGATACCTAGTAACTTTTTGGTATCTTTTTGTTTTTGACCTGTTGGTCATCTTGGCATTATCAAAGTTAAATTGGATACCCTGCACTTCATTTGCATACACTTTTTAAAAGAATTCACCTTTTTGAGACCCCTGTACATTTTAGAGGCTTCATAAGATATACCTCATTTAATCTTCATCCTATAATCTACTTACGATAATCCCTGTTTTATAGATAAGGAAATGCAAGTTCAGAAAAATAAGTAATCTTCCCAATGATACATACTAATTGGCAAAACCAGGATTAAGATTCTTGTTTGTCTGACTCCAACAATCAGGCACAGTCTATATGTAGCAAGTGTCCAAAATGCAACTTGTGAACACATTTCAAGAAATTTAGCTCCAGAATCAGCGTGGATTTCCAACTCTGCTGTCCCCCACCAGCCCTACATAGTGAGCTTCTACGGAGTTCGACGGAAGCATGGTCCGTCCCCCACCAGCCCTACATAGTGAACTCCTAC